>JBCEWC010008166.1:0-20349 GCA_038996855.1 Solanum aculeatissimum | reverse complement strand
CTTGTCGAGGCCCCGCTCATCTATGTAGAGGCATTGTTAGACAAATCTATACTCTTGTACGTTTGGCTTGTATGTTGGATATTTGGCTATGTAATATGATGCTATTTCACTTGATTTATAACTCATTTCCTCTTGTTATGATATTGTCTTGAATGTTGAGTATTGTGAATGACTATGTGCTTATGTGGAAAGTCTCATAATCCCGGTGTGCCCCCATAGTGGAATCCTATTTCCCCTTGTCCTTAGAAATTATTGCTATGTGCTATGTGCGAGCATGCTTGTCCCATTCCCGTTATTGTCCCCATAGCTTGAGTCCCTAGTCCCGAATCCCTTAGGGCTTATGTGTTATGTGTTTAGCTTCCGCGTTCCCGAACCGATGATGCGTGTAATGATGCTATGATGGCTTATCAAGGGTCTTCGGGTCCTCTTTCGCCATGTCACACTAGGCCCCCTATCCAGGTCGTGACAAGGTTCCAGTATGAGCTAGCAATGCTACTTTCAGTCGGTAGTAACATTTTCTATAACGACCTGTTAAGTCACTTTTAGAAATAGAGCTTCTTATGTTATAAAAGATTTATCTTATAAATTTTGAAGGAACTTTTTGGACTATTCAATAACTAAGGTTATTAGTTGAGGGGTAATTTTAGATAACTAATATAATTAGTAGACTAAAGTGGTAATTTATGTAATACCCTATACCACTTATACCATGTTTATTAAGATAGATTAGTAGGATTTATCAATTTTAATACTTAATTAATTTAGAAAAGAGAATAGGATGAAACATACTTATTCGACGATGAAGTACAATGATAATGTTCAGGTAAAATTTCATTGAAGAAGCTCCATAACTTTGTATACATCTAAGTGGATAGCTAAGAATATAAATCTATGTGGGGATGCTTTAATAAAAAGAGTGGAATGTGGAATAGGAAGTTACAGGTTTTAGTTGGGTGCAATATTGTTTTGGAATTTTGAAGTTTTGGGAAAAATAAGGTTTTTATTCTTATTTAATTTTTATACATGTTAATAATTAAGAGATGATTACATTAGTAATACATCTCAATTGTTTTTAAATTTTGGTTCATTGTTATATAGATAAGGATCCACTGGTTATCAAGGTTGTCGCCACTGGTTCATAACTAGTTGACTTTAACTTCAATTATTTTTCTTTTGTTATCACATTATAATTGAAGTTTTGATATATTGAGATAGGTAATTGTATATTGGGTGTATTATATTCTATGAATAATATCAAAGTTATGTTATTTACAGAAATTAAGGATTAACCCTAACCTTGAAATTTAAGAAATTGATTATAGAATTAGGTGAATTTTTAGGTCTAGGCTAGACATATAGTAATATGGGTGTCTATGGACTCGTGTTCTTATGATTATTATATATTTGATAGATTAAAATATTCTAGGGTATTGGAGAAAGAAAGAGCATTGGTGGATTAGCTAGCTTAGCATAACTTCTTCGATTGAGGTAGGTTATAATTTATTCTATATGTTAGACAAACTCTTAATAGTAATTGATATCCATTGAGTGAAGTTGTTAAATTATTTTATGCATTTAATTATTGTTTGGATGATTGATATGCATTGTGATTGATCTGTAATCCCAAGACCATGAAATCTATAATCTTGAACTTTCCTTATAAAATTTATGCCTTGAATAAAGAAGGCTTGGTGAAACATGGATAATAAAGTGGAAAGTAATAATAAAGAATGACGAATTAAATATTTTTAGATCGGGTGTTACGTTTTGGCATAACATCATGAGATCGGATGGCATGTTCTGACATGATATATTTGAATCAGCTGTCACATTCCGACATGATAATTTTAAAAGAAAATATATTAAAATGACTTAATATACTCAATCTCAAAGAATCTATTTCTCAAAAGAAGCATGGTATGGAAGCTTGAATCCTTACGTTTATTGTTAATATTGTTGATTGATCATGTTCTTGTTGCTTGTTGCTTGCCACCTGTTAAATGTTATAGTTGATTTTCTGCCATTACTTTATGTATATTGGTTCCTATTTTGAGTTGGTCAATGATACCTACTCAATACATGTGCCTTGTATTTCCCCTACTTATATTTTTCTTTGTTTTGTTTTGGAGAATGTAGTGAGTGTTCCATCGACTTCGACTTGCCATAAGCTTTAGCAGGTCATCAACATATTAGATATCAGGGTGAGCTAACTTTCTGGCTCATGTTGGATTCTATCAGTTATGACATGATGTTCTTATTTTCATACATAAACTATTTAAGTTATCTCTTCGGTGTTGCTACTCTTAGACTTGATATTTGAGATTAGATGTCCTTTATATGATAACTTTTATATTTTGGGGAATATTATGTAATAAACTTAGTGATTTTTGATTATTTCTTTCTTTATAAGTTTGTGATTTCGGCTATTATCATATTTTATAAGTTGAACTTCTAATATCGATTGGGATTTGAATGTTGGTTCACCCACTTAAGAGGGTAAGTGTAGGTTCCACTCACAACTCGTTTTGGGTCATGACATCTTCAAAGACTAGTGGTGAGCATTGGAAGTCCTTGGATCCTTCTAGTCTCCATCTATATTAGTGGGTAACTTTTATTATTCGAGATTTTGCTTTGTATACTATTCTAGTTCTGTATATGTATATAGAGTGTATCATGGGCCAGTATGATGTATCATGTCTATAGTAGTTTTGTATAGGTGACTTTAAACTTTTGGGAGGGTGTTGTAGTGTTATATGTATATATATGCTTAGTACCAATTGGTTTTATGTCACCTGTTCATTATATTATTTTTATTGTACCCTTTACTAGCAATTCCAGGCCAAGGTTAGGCTTGCCTATCGGGAGTTAAGGTATGCGCCATCATGACCTATAAGGTCGGGTCATGACAAGTTGGTATTAGAGCCCTAAGTTCGCTAGTCTTTCTTGTATATGTATACCATCTAGTTGAGTCCTGCAGATAGATGCATGGACATCTATGACTTATCTTTAAGACACTATAGGATGCATTAAGAATCTCCTCTTTATTGTATCACTTCGTCTAGTTGTATTGTTGTTCTTATTGAAGATCATTCAACTCATTCACTTGTAGTTATAACTCATAAAAATTGACTTTTGGATGGAGATGAAGATGTAGCACCAGCCTAGACCGAGACATATTAAGGAGCATTCAAATGCCCCTATTTCCTCGCAGCCAGAGGGACCGACAGTAGTACCACCCCCAACTACCACTATTATGACACTTGCAGTTCAAACCGCCATTGCACAATTACTTGTCACTCTCAAGGTGCATAATACTTGTCACTCTCAAGATGTAGCACCAGTCGATTTGGGGCTTGTCTTCTAGGTGTATGCCCAATTTCCAAAAGCTTGACATAAGATAAAACTTTGAGAAGTAGATGGCTTTGGATAATTATGAGAACAAGGTCAGCTTGTTTGGAATACAGAACTTATTATCTAGAAGGAAGTAATAGAGAGGTTGATAGTAGATGACTAGTTGGAGCTTGTCTCTCGCCAATTCAGCTCGTTTGTTGACATAGAATAACTCACAAGCCCATTGTAAATTCAATGGCTTGATCAATCTGAATTCTAGTAGTTCATTATATTCCTTCTTGACGAGTTTAAGATGTTTTGATTCATTCCTGAGTGACTTGCCTTTGTTGGAATTATATTCTCATTCCTCTTGAACAAGAGTCTGATGAAGAATGCTTCATTCAGCCATAACAGTTAAACATGCTTCTTCATAAACTCTTTGTGGGAATTGGCACATGATCTTCTATGAGCTGACGTTTAACATCCCTAATATGCTTTTCTTCTATGATAGGAAATAACCTTATAAAGGTCGTGTATGGCTTAGACTTGTCCTTCAATATTATGCCCTATGCTCGCACCTTGAGTCGATCATTGAGTTTCTTGTAGAAATTAAACCCTATTATGAGGTCAATCCATCGGACAATAGATCTAAGTATTTTGGTTGTGAAGTGTACTCCTGGGAAGAATTTAATCATAATGGGGTTCCTCATGATAGCTCTGGCAGTCAGGATTCCTTTAGAGGCAGTGTTGAAGTGTTTTCAGTAAGGACTCTACTACGCTTTGGAAAGAATGTTGGGCTTTAACATTGATGTCGATGCTATGATGTCCATGAATGCAATAATTTGGATTTGTATGGTCCATTTGAATAGATATATCTCCTGTTGGACATAGGGGTTTTAGCATTAGATATGATGTTGACTTCTTTTCCTTCTACTCGAGATGTCTGGAACATAACATCTTCTAGTGGAGGGTCGTTACACAAAGCAAGAGGGATCACATTTAGTCACCCTTCTGGTATTGTATAGTCATCATCTTCTCGATGGCCACTACTGTTATCGATAGTTGCATCTGCTAGTAGCTTAGTGGCTCTTTGGCCTTTCTGGAGTAGGGTAAATCTCTTGTGAGATGTGTAGTTTTCCAACATATCTTACATTTTTAGACCTTCCTTTTGGAACGACTGGGTTGACTGGCTACTGAAGATTCATACTTTGGTATTATGAGTAATCATTCGTTCTTCCTTCTCTTCTTTCACCTTTGTTTCCATCTCTTTCATCCTATTCTTTAAATTTTTGGCATTTAGAGATCTTATAAGGTTGACCAGGTTTTGCAGTTTGGCTACATGCTTTGCTAAGATCGATACTTATGCCTCCATTATCATGGTATGCAACATTTCTGGAGGTATTATTGGATGAATCGCTGAGTTGTTCCACTGCATCGTAGAACTCATCTTTTCCTGATGAAGAATCCTCTTTACAATTATCATTGCCTTGATTGGTAGGATTGGCTTCAACAACAACCTTCTTTTCTAGGATACACAATTGTGGTACGACTCGATCTAGGGTGATCAAGTCACTGTTTAGGGAGTTCAGGCAAGCCAGTTCTCGTTGTTTAGCTTTTGATTTATGGTGTCAAGCTCCTTCTTTTATGGGACCATGTGTGGTCACCTGAATCTTCATGGAATTCACAAACATCCTTCCTCTTTTATGATTGTTTACATTCTGCTTTAACTTTTATTTGGGCAGCGAGCGCATCCTTTCTTTACCAGAACAATTTTGGTATGTCGAACTCATTTCCATCCTTTATGTTCTGAGTGACTGGTGCAGGTATTTGAGGATTACAATGGAATATCGAAAAAGGATTGTCTGGATTGAATGAGGAGTATTTTGGGTCTAGCTAAATTAAAGTACCTTAAGAGGGAGAGGTGTTCTCCTCTTCTGGTTCACAGCTATATTTTAGCTACAGGATCTAGTCACTGATAGAGTCCATTTCATTACATTATTGATCGAAGAATTGGACGAGTGATGCCTGTATCAGACACTTTTCAAATGAAATAATATGTAGTTTTTGTTGGATTGCTTGAATAAGCTGTGTATTTCAGGTGGACATGTTTACCATTCTGATCTTGCTTTGGGGCTTAGTTTTAGCCTGAACAATACTTCTAATGGAGAGATTATCTTCTAATCGTATTTGGTTGTCCATCATATAGTCTTCTGACAGCCTGTGAACTGTTTCATCAATGTTGTCTTGCATTATAGTTTCTCCTCAGTGATAGATAACGTTTTATGGAATATCTCAAGTTGTGCTTAGGTTATTCTTTTTGAGTGTTTAGTGTAAAAAGAAATTATTTGTGTGACTGGAGCTCGGAGGGGATATCATTGATAGTGGAGGTGCAGGCTCTTTTGTGGTGGTTTCATTTTCGGATGTAGTGGTTGAGGTTGACTAACTTTGGGGTATGTCTGAAACTAGGAATTCATATTTTCCTGGATGACTCAGAGAATTAGTGAACGGATCTCCTTTATCGCATCTCTTCCAGAATTCCTTTTCACTTCATCCTCCTTTCTTACCCATCGAGGAAGGGTCATCATCATCCACTTCTTCTTCTTGACATCTTTGGCAGTCATAATCAATATTCCACGGATTATGCCCTATGAAGGGACATGTGAACTAATTTACCCCGCATCTGTGATGGTCAAATTCTTGTAGCCAATCATGTTCAGTCTTGGAAGAACTTAGCAACCATGAAACATCTTCTGGGTCCATATTTTCTAAAAGATTGATGGCAACTTGGTACATATAGAAAGGTAGAACTGTGTGGGTAGAGTGATTAGATTTCATAAAATAGGTATTATCATGCTCTTTGGTAGTACATGGTGCATCGGATAAGAGAGGTTAGGGATGATTTCTCAACTACTCATACTTGGTGACCCAAGACTTAGGAATAATCCAGATAAGCTTATCCTTGTGTATGTCTCTGGATAACAGGGTGTACTGGGTGGTTCCTCTATTGGAATATACATGTAACAACAGGGAATTGTTGCCACCTAGGAGCATGAGGTCCATGACATAGTTCTGAACTCTCTAAGCTATCTAGAAGTGAAGGGTCACTTGAATAACATCTTTAGCTTGCAGAGCTCTGAGTATCTGAACCTGGATCTTTAACGCCTCCATGAGGTACGGATCATGCCCGGATATGTTTAAGTTGGTATAGACCGTGACAAACATACTCCCAGCATTGAGAGTGATTCAAAGGTACCAAAATACGCATGTTGGTACTCATTGTATGGGCTGGCCTTTTCTTTTGTGATATGTCAATGCAACTCTGACGAAACCAAACTGGATATGAGTGAACCCCAAGCTTTTTTTCTGGTGTGGAAAGTCCTCTGGCATTTGCATTGTAATGAACTGTTCCTCTTGGTTTGCAAGAATAGGGTGTTCGTCAAGTTTTAAGGAAACAACATACTCTTTCACTCCTTTAGGTTTCTGCTAGACTAGGAAACAGATTTGCAACCAAGGGTTACAGGTCTTTTTTGGCAAAGGCAAAATATGGGTTCATTAGAGGTAGATATGTGGTGGATGTTTTCTTTTCTAGGGGGTAACATATCTACTTCATAGAGATAGTCATATTTACAACAAAGAGTTTTTCTCTGGGTAGGAGCCATGTCTAAATTTGCTAAGGATTTCTACAGACTAGACTCAGAAGGTAAAAACACAGATTTACAAGAACTAGATGAAGATGGTAAAGACTCTGAAAAAGGCATATTTTTGGATTTTTTGGACAATAATGGCACACATGCGTATTTGTTCTAATGATCTAAGGACAAACACTTATTTGTTCTAAATATCTAAGGAAAAGTCTCAAAGACTATTTATGTAAAAACTACAAACAAGATTTATGGTTATGAACTCAAAGTACACACACCAACCCAAAGTAAACACACAAATTGAAAGTAAACATACAAATTGAAAGTAAATGATTGAATAAGACCTTATGATTCTATTTCTGGCAGCTTGGCAATATTCTGATATTGTTCAAAAGGATAAAGCACTGGTAGAGTGATCAGGAGCACACATAATTGACATTCAGGTAGGTTACGATCTCCTTTTTTATAGCCTGAGTAGAATATGTAAATCTTGTATGGATAAAGTGAATATTTCACGGGGAATTCATTAGATGGGACATGTGCACTGTAACTTTTGCTAGGTTATTTGGGGGTTGGCTGAAAATTGAATTATATTGTACTATCTTCTTTGCTTGTTATATCTCACCTAGGATTAAGTTGTGAATGATTATGGATGAGAGTGTGATGTAAATATGTGTACATGTGTGGAAGTATGTGAGCCTTGTTGTGATGGATATATTGATTGTCTGTGTTGCTCCTAATTATGTAGGTTAGGTCGGGTAGCGATTGACATATTTAGTGCACTTATGGGCAACATATGAATTCATGTTGTATCTGTAATTGGCTAGACTGATATAGTCTTTATCCGACCTACTAAGAATCCTGTGGGACTAATATACTAATTATTTATCATTTACTCAATGTTTTTATTACTTCTGATTACATGGAATTGACAAATTTGTTGGTTGACATGCTGAGAACGCTTGTGATTGCTATATGAACTCTCTAGAAATTTATGCTTGTTTGTTGCGATTGTTAGGACTTAGCCTAGTCTTAGGCTAGTGATGCCCTAGATCTGCATTGGTTAGAATTAGTAAACAGTTATACTTGTACTCGGTGAGACTTGAGAGTCATAGTTACTTAAGTTAGAGTCTAAAGTGTAGCCTGTACTAAAGTCCAGTGTGTAGCCTGAGTTGGAGTCTGGAGTATATCCTGAGTTGAAGTCCAGTGTGTAACTTGTAATGGAGTCCAAAATATAGTCTGATATTGGAAATCTAGGCCACGTCCCGTGTTGGAGTCTTGGGTATTGTCTAAGTTGAAGTCCAAACCATGAGATTCTATCAAAGATAAGATGATTCTGGCAGAATGTGATTCCACGTAAAGGAATGGGTTATATACATTTGGCTCTCTTGTGCGCGGGTGTGTCGGTTGGGTTTATGAGGGCTTGATGGGCATATAGGAACAGGGTAGATAGCATCTTATACTCGCATATCTATCTTCCTTACATTGTTTTGTTCAGTACTACTCGGTTATACTTTGTATCATTAGTGTGGCATTTAAGTCAGGTTGTTCTATAAGAGTTGTGGTTATGCTTATAAGTTTGGGTTATGAGCTCAATTTAGATTTGAACACTCTAAACCATACACCTATTCACCCTTCATTGTGTGTAGGTGTACCTTCTACGCTTATGGGGGGCCAGTTGGCGTACATGCATAGATAGTAAGGCCTTACACCCACTTACATCACTGCACCCTCACCTAGCTCATGCTACCTCAGTAATTGTTTGCATGCCTACTTGGTTCTTGTGATTAGACACTTGTGAAGTTATATTCTATCTTATCCTTGTATAATTTACTATTCTTACTTAGTTGGCCTATAATGCCTAGTGGGAACTATATCTCTGATACTCTCCCCTACTTTCTATATTTGTTTCATGTTGTAGGTCCCATCACGAGCCAACAACGTTGATTCTAGCCGACAATAGCATTTTCGAGGACTAGTGGTGAACATTGTACATCCTTTGATCCTTTCGGTCTCCAAATGCATTAGTGGCTATCTTTTGTTATTCAAGACTTGCCTTGCATATTTTTCTAGTTTTGTATATGTATATAGAGGTGTATCATGATCCAGTATGATGTATCGTGTCTACAGTATTTCTGTACAGGTGACTTCCAAGTCCTGGAAGGGTGTTTTAGTGTTATATGTATATATATATATACTCAGTATTAGTTGGTTTTATGTCATCTATTCATTAGATTGTTTCTGTTGTACCCATTACTACCAATTTCGGGTCAGGGTTAGGCTTGCCTATGGGGGTTAAAGTAGGCGTCATCATGACCTGTTATGTTGGGTCATGACACATACATGGGGTCCTCAATAGTCCAAGATCATAGTTCAACATAGACTAGGATAATTATGTGGGTTCAATCCCAAATCAACTTAAAACATGTGATTCAATAAAATTCATACATAATTGTAATAGGATTCATCAATTAAAATTAAAATTGTAGGAACCCACATTAGAAATCATGAATCCTAGAAAGTCTTGTAGAGATATTTCTTATAAACCATCAAAATCATAACATTTAATGTAATTCATTCTAAATTGATCAATGAATCAATAATTAAAACTTAAATCATGCAATTGAACAAGAATTGAACAAGACCCATCATGGGATCATGAATTCTATATAGAATTTGTAGAAATCCATGAGAAAAATCATCAATTGAATGCAATTTACATCAATCATATTGGAATAGATCAATAATCATAATATCAATCACAATCTAAGAAATTGAGTAGAGGTTGAGAAGATCCATAAAAATACATACGTGAAATAGTAGAAAAATAGAGAATTATTTGTGCTACATGGATTCCTGGATGAAGACCCACATAACTTGATAAAGCATTTAGGGTCAAAAATGCCCTTGTACTATCAGAAAGGAGAGAAAATACCATTCGTTTATACTTTGAACCATTTATGCCCTTATACTATCAGAAAGGGTCAAAAATGCCCTAATACTAACAGAAAAGGATCAAAAATGCCCTTGATTTATACTTTGGTCCAAAAATGCCCGTGTCAATGATACTTTGGTAACGAATGCCCTTATTGTTATCAAATAGGTCAAAAATGTCCTTTTTAAAATGAATGTGTGTATATATATATTCTTTTTAAACATATTGTATTACTAATAAAAATATTATTTGTAAATAATTCTTTTGTTTTTTTTAAAATCACATTAAATAATAAAAATGTAAGAAAATAATTATTTTCTTAATTTCATTTTATCAGTTAAAATAGAACATCGTACCCCTGTAGAAAATAATATATGTCATAAATATAAGATAATAATAAATCCAACATTAATATTTATTTTGAGAATTTTGACATTTATTGTCCTTATTGAGAGAAATATTGCTTCGATAATTGTGTCTTGATTATATGCATCCTCATACTACATGTCATGATATATTGAGAAATTGTGCATTGTGAAACTACTTTTTAAAAATCTTGAACACGAGTTAGGTGGCAAGGCGGCTGATACATTGTGATTCTTATCATGAGTCCTTGACCACGAGCTAGGTGGCAAGATAGTTGATATATTGTGATTGAGGTATATGGCCTACGAGGTCCCCTTAGTCTATAGAGCCTTAGCTCGACGGGGGTGTATATGTAATGACCTGTTACATTGTTTTCAGAAATAGATTTTCTTGTTCCACAGATAACTCGTCCAGTATAATTTTGGTAGGTATTTTGAACTATTAGATAACTTTCATCATTTATTTAAGGGGTAGTGTTAGATAATTAAATTAGTTGATGGGTTAAAGTGATAATTTATTTAATACTATATATTCCTTATACTATATTTATTAAAAATAGTTTAATAAGATTTATCTTCTTTAGTACATAATTAGTTTGAAAAATAAAAAGAAGACAAGGGTTTGAACATTACCTTGATGGATGACTTCGGAAGAGACCAATTCAGGTAATCATGTAATTTCATTCAATTCGCAAACTGGGTATGTTGACAGGGACCATGTTAAGACATCTTTAATTACAAAAATGTGCAGGGATGTAAAAGAATCAACTATGTGTGATTTACTGGATCCATATTGTTGTATCATTATGCATAAAAGGTTTCAGTGGTATTAAAAAAGAGGGGCGGTCCAATTGGTTAGGATTATTGATCAAAGGTGAAGTGTTGGAATTGGAGCCAATATAATTCTATAGCATTGTTAATTTGGTGAACATTATGCTACAGTTTAGTGGAGATTACGTACTGCTTTGTTAGCTTTTCAAAATTTCTTTTATTACCATATTATGATTTAAGTCTTAATATATTGAGATAGGTAATTAGATATTAGGTGTCTTGTAATAAATATCATTAGAGTTATGTTATTTGAAGGAATTAAGATTTAACCATAGACTTGAAATTTAGGAAATTGATTATAGAATTGGATGAGCTTTTTAGTCTAGGATAGATATATAGTAATATGGATGTCTATGGACTCATTTTCTTATGAATGTCGTATATTCAATAGATTGGGAACATTTTGAGTCATTGAGGAGAAGAAAAGCATTGTGAGCTAGCTTGGCTTTGGTTCTTCAACTGAAGTAGTTTATGATTTATTCTATGTATGAAAGAGACTCTTAATAGTAATTGATATTCATTGAGTGATGTGAAATTATTCTATGCATTTAATTATTGTTGTTTGGATGATTGATATGTATTGTAATTGGTCTGCAATCCCAAGATCATGAAATTCATAATCTTGAACTTGCATTATCAAAATTATATCTTGAATAAAGAAGGCTTGATAAAATATTATTAATGAAGTGGAAAGTAATGATAAAGAATGATAAATTAATTATAATTAGATTGAGTGTCATATTTGACACGGTAATTGGATTGTGTGTCTTGTTCTGACACTATATATATGGATTAGGTGTCACATTCGGATACAATCTTATGGGATCGGGTGTCACATTCTGACAAGGTATTATGGGATCGGGTGTCACGTTCTGATATGGTATTATGGGATCGGATGCCATGTTCCGGCATGATAATAATAAAGAAAAATATATTAAAATGATTTAATATACTCAATCTCAAATAACCCACTTCCCAAAACAAGCATGGTGTGGAGTCTTGATTCTTCAAGTGTGTTCTTTATATTGTTGACTAATTATATACTTATTTCATTGTGTTGTCACTTATACTTGTTACTTGTTGGTTGCCACTGTTAAGTGGTGTAGTTGATTTCCTGCTATTACTTTGTATATATTGGTTTCTATTTTAAGTCGGTTGATGATACCTACTTAGTACATGTTGTCCGTACTAACCCCTACTTGTATATTTTTTCTTCTTTTAATTTCAGGAGTGCAGTGAGTGTTCCATCTATTTGACTCGTCCTCAGCTCAAGCCAATCGTCAGTATATCATATTTTAGGGTGAGCTTTACTTCTAGGTCGTATTGAATTCCATCAGTTATGACATATGATGTCCTTAGTTTTTGGACATAAACTATTTATTTATCTATTTTGATATTGTTATTCTTAGACTTAGTATTTGAGATTAAATGTTCTTGATGTGATGACTTTTATGTTTTGGGAAAACGGTATGTAATAGACTTAGTGATTTTGTTATTCCTTGCTTTATAAATTTGAGCTTCTATATTACTAACGTAGTTCGTAAGTTGAATTGTTAATATAGGTTAGAATTTGTATCATTGGTTCGCCCACCAAGGAGGTTAAGTGTAGATACTACTCACGGTCATTTTAGGTCATGACAAACATAGTATCAAAGTTTTAGAATCATTGATCTTATCACACAGGATAGGTCTAGTAGAGTCTTGCGAAATGGTATGAGAACTCCTTTACGTTTCTTCGAGAGGATATAGGACCTTAGGAAAACCCCCTTCTTTATTTCTCTCATGTTATTACTTGAATCCAATTGGTATCTAAGTGATATCAATTGCTATCTAGGTGATACCAATTGATATTTGATCTTCTTCTCTCTCTTTTGCAATGGTTAGAATTAGAGTAACATGTGCTTGTTATAGCTCCTCATATGGATGAGTCCTTAGAGACAAACATGTTTTCTCCATTGAATATGGGCCTATGATGATACTGATCAATATGATCTCTTTTTTAAGTTCTTGAAGTTGAATACCCTAGTCTTCAAGGGTACTAAATCTGAGGATCCTTATGATTGTCTTGTTGATTGTCGTGAGCTACTTCATAAGATGGATATAATAAAGCGATTTGGTGCTGCATTTATGACATACCATCTTCAAGGAGATGCCAAAATATGGTAGAGCTCACAGGAGAAAGTTTACTAGGGACAGAGGTAAATAAGTTGGGTCAGTTAGGGAATGAACATTTACCTCTCCATCGACCGATGAGATAATTAAAAGGATGTAGAGGCAGAGGTAGATATGGAGGAGTCTTAATTCTAGGAGGTGTAATGCCCAAGGTCATGATTGTGACTAGTTTGGTCAAGGTGTCAAACAGGTTGGAACTACTAGACCACAACTCGATAGGGGTAATGGTCAGATGTGTGACAAAGAACATTGCTATTCTTTTCTTAGGATTCCAAAGGTAGAGGCATCTGATGTTGTTATCACAGGAACTCTTTTGGTGTTTGATCGTATGGATTTCTATATTATTTGATCATGGATCCACTTTTTCATATGTATCTTCTGCTTTGTCTAATGGACTTGATTTGCAATGTGACCTACTTTGTCATGACCCAAAATGGATCGCAACTAAAGAAAGATAAATGAAGCGGAAACAAACTCAAAGATATAATAATTCTCCCATAAACTGGAGTCATGAGTACAAGAGCCTCTTAAACAGTAATAAAGGATAAATACAACTGTCTCAAAGGAAAAATACAAGGTTGTCTCATAATATATGATACATAGTCTGATAGAAAAGAAATGAAAGAGGATCCAAAGATCTATGGCGACTCGAAGTTTGAGCCTCACCGTAAAGATCTAGGTGATATCCATAACACTCTAATATAATGATCAACTATCTTATCTCGAACCCTGTGTACAATCTATAGGGAAGAAACAAAGTAAGGGTGAGTACACCAAAATATACCTAGTAGGTTCAACCAACTACATCAAAAGGTTAGTACGTAATAACGTAACTGAATATACTGATAAATATAGTAATAGACAATGATGCAATACATAGGAAGTGTATGGATGCAATAGAGTCGCAGGCCATGAATGAGGTGGAATCACGATCGTCACAGGGTCAATATACACATCTATCGAGTCGAAGCTACAACATAAAACTCAGAGGCGTCGTAGGCCATATACACATAATCACGACCGTGGCAGGGCCAGGGTACACATTTTTCAAGCTGAGCTGCAAGACAGAACCCGAGGGATGATTAGGCCATGTACTGAATTATCTCAAGACGTCACAAGCCTCAAGATAAAATACCTCAAGGCATCGTAGGCCTCAAGGGGAAGTGTTTTGAGGTATCGAAGGCCCCAAGTAGAGTAGATATAATATAAAGTATGTGCATGCCAATTCCACAATATAATTATGAAATGTGCATGTCAATGCTACAATATAAGATATGTGCATACCAATGCAATAATGGAGTATAAGATCTGTGCATACCAATGCAACTAGTCAATATAAAATATATGCATACCAATGCAACAGTGGAGTATAGGATTTATGCATACCAATGGAACTAGTCAATATAAGATATGTACATACCAAGGCAACAATGGAGTAAGATATGTGCATACCGATGCAACAGTTGAGTATATGTGCATACCAATGCAACAATAGAGTAAGATATGTGCATACCAATGCAACAATAGAGTATGATATATTCATACCAATGCAACAATAGAGTAAGATATGTGCATACCAATGCAACAATGGAGTAAGATATGTGCATACCAATGCAACAGTAGAGTAAAATAGGAGATGACTCATAAGAAATGATAAACAGGGACAACGATCATAACATCACAAGGCTAGATCAAGACCATCAACTAAAGACACAAGTACATTAGTAACATATTAACATATCTTAACATCTCTTCCTCATCAATGATCAATTTCCAATGAATCTAGACTCCGTACATCACAAAATATGCTTTCAATCCCATAATAAGTCATGAATGACACCAAGTTTCCACAATTCTCCTTCAAGGATATAACAAGTCCAACATTATCATGGTAATGACCAAAGTGGCTCATATCTTAAGTATTAAGCTCAATGCAAAGGTATCCTAGGTCTCATAATATCATAATAATGTCCCAAGTGCCTCAAATCTTAAGATTTCAACTCAATGTATCAATATGATCATAATCTACTCAGCATTCGACATAACCAAGTTAACATATCCATCACAATTCAAACTTATCAAGTCATTTACTCATGATTTAATCTACATCTTTAATTACCACATAACATACTCAATAACTCAAATCTAGTCCCAAAAAGGTTAGTTAAACCTACCTCAATGCCAAAATTGCACTCGGACAAGCTTTCAATCAACGCAAGCCTCCAAATGATCATCGGGTTGCTCTATAACCATCAAAAGCATATACTACTCATCAAAAGGAGCATTTTAATACCCATATTAGCATGGTTTAGGCTTAGGGGCAAAATGGTCTAAATTGGGGCTAAAAATTTAAAATTCTTGAATCTAGAAATTGACTTTAAAATCAAGTTTTAAACATAAAATGGAGTTCGTGGATGAAAATCCCACTAAAATTGAGTTCAAAATGAAGGAGTAATCACCATTTAAAGTTTTAAAATCAAACACCAAAAATTCACAATTTTGGACATTTAAATCATGAATTTTAGGACAAAATCAAGATAAAACTTACAAAAACTAATTAATATAATGTTAAAAATACTTATCCAGTAAAAGGTTTTGAAAACTTTTCTTCAAAATCACCTAAAAGAGTTTGGAAGTTCAAAATGGGTTAAAAATGGTGTCCGTCGAGTTTTATAAGTGCATACGCAGACGTGGCTGGAGAACCAAGTCCATCTCTGCAAATGCAAACCCCTGAGCACAAATGTGGAAAGGAACCAGATTCACTTCTATGAATGCAGAGAAGCTATGAACCAGCAAAATCAGCCAACATTAAAAACTCAAAAGTAGCATTCAGAACTCATCAGAAATTAGAATTTCACAAACCAAATGTGTATTCATACCAGAAACAACGATTCAGACTCAATAAAATCCTCAAAAATTGATTCCAAGGCTTCCACGACACATGTATAAATACAAGTCGATTAAACTAATTTAAAACTAAAAATATCAAAACTACCCTCGACAACTCTAAAAAATATTAGAGACCATTTTTAGCGTTAGTTTCACCATATGGAACTACTGAAATTGTCAAAATTCCAATCTGAGCTTTCAAAGTTTGAATGTTGACCAAAGTCAAACTTGATTCTAGAAACAACTAAAATCACAACTTTGGGCCTTAAAACCTCATTTTAACTCTAATTCAGTTCTGCAACTTCCTATAGTTCAATTTCGACATTTTAGAACTAATGGAATCAACGAATCCCTAATCCAGCCTCTAAAACTTAGAATGACACAAAAACTCACTTTTTCAGTAACTTAAGCCTCCAAAAATGCCAAAATTCATATTTTTAACTTTAAAAACTCAAGAATCCAGTTCCTACAATTCAAATAGTTCAAAATATTCCCAAAGAAACTTACAAAAGGGTAAAATAGTAATTTCACAAAAAAATTAAACAACAACCAACTAGGTCATTACATACCTGACAGGCCTATTCATTTTTTACTCATGTTGGTGAGTTTGTGATAGATTGAAAAGTTTAGACGGCATAAGGTGGTAGATCTAAATTAGGATCATGATTTTGAAAGAAGTCACATGAGATTTATAGAGTTGTGAACTTAGATAGGTAATGAGGTATAATAGATAAGGTAGGTACTACTTAACTTATGAAAAAGAGTGTGATGATAGACTATGCTTAGACACACCGTGAGATAAAGGTTGATTTCTTATCATGAGATTTAGTGGTTTAACATTTCTTGACCTTATATAATAGTTTAGAGTTAGAATAGTATGTAAAGAATATGGATGCACATGTTTAGCACTAGACTCTAAGCTTGAACTTTAGGTGAGAATTATGAAAAGGGGAATAGCATGACAAGAGAGATACTATTAGCTAGAGATTTTCTCTAGTAGGCTTGACATAGCATAAGTGAGAAATTAAGATGTTGACTTGAAAGAAGTGTAATTTTACGAGTACGGTTAATGTGACCCGTAGATGAAAATAGTGAATTGAGGCTAAGTCATTTAATAAGGAGCCTAAGATAGTATATAATTGTCGAGATTTTAAGTTTATGATTCATTATGGGTATCTAGATAGTATATGTGTGTTGTCAATGTTGAGTAGACTGATGTAACCATTCTTTATTATCCTTAAGAGTTTACTCAAAGGGGCTTTAGCATTGATTAAAAAAATCTTAGTGATGGATCTTAGGTACGATTAATGGGTAGGTGGTGAAATGTATGTCAAGGATTTTAAATGAGGAATGGTAATTTCATAATAAGTTCCAAGAGAGTGGATCAATATTGGAACAATAAACTTATGGATAAATAAAGTTCCAATGAGTGACTTGGGGGAAGACAATGGTTACTGAGCATAATGATAATAAGAATTCATGATGGATTATGATTAGGATGCAATCATATGACAAGGAATTTTGATTAAATAAATTTTATATGGAAATAATGACTTGTGGATCTTTTAAGTTATGAATTACTACTATTTGATGAGTAACATGATGGGATTAAAAGATGTAGAATGTATTAAGACACTGCTTGTATAGAATTAAAAAGAGCTAGAGTCAAAAATAAATAAAATTAATAAGATGTAGGTTAGCCTTAAAAAAATATAAGAACAAAGACATTCACTCAGATTATAAAGCTCAAAAATGTATCTTTTGAGAGAGTGGAGAATTGCATTTAGAGGCACGTGATTCCATCTACTTTTCTCTGGTTATAATGATAATGTTATGCATCATTGATCTGGGTTAGAAAACTATTGGTAAGTATTTAAAAAGTCTATATATGTGCAGCTTGAATATGGTAATAAACTCTTTTTGTGATTTTTAGTATGGTAATAAGTAAATTGAAATTTTTATGAAGGATATGGTAAGGTCGATAAAGAGGTGATCAATAATAAGTTAAGATACATGAATTTATAAAGATCTTCATGGTATGAGTTAGTGTTGACAGATAAGGAGAATTGGGTTGTATGATTGAAGTTAGAATTCACGTTCTTCATAGTGAATCTATATTCATGGTAGTATGTTTTGCCAAGGTATGAATTGGTAAAGTATGAATTGATCGAATTGTATTGGATGTTGAATATTTGAAAGGACTTATGCATGATTTGGACCGTAAACTTAGTTACTTTTAACTATTAAATGACCTAAGGAAGGGTGTTACTTAAAGTTTTCATGTAGAGTATGAGGAAAATATTCCATGAGTTATTGGTTAAAGGATATGATTGGTGGGCAAGTTAGTTAAAGGAATAAAAATTACATATATTTAACAGTTTAAGGCATTTGAAATTGATGTTATGAAAGGAATCTGAGAAAGGTTAAGGAATACGACATCACGTATAGATCTTTTGTTTGAAGTTGAAGGTGATATGGATTTTTACCTTTGAGATCAGACATTATCATGTAATATGAAATGAGTCGGCATAAACTTATTAGGGGTTTATCCATAATTTTTATGAAGAATGAATTTAATTCAACTAACTAATAGTAATGTGAGAAATATGTTGTATTTATTTTAATTAAGATTATGCGAATTATGGTAGATGACTTATGAGGAAGCTATGGTATGGATACATGATTATTAAGAATTTTGAGGCAATTGAGACTACTCTATTGTTGAGACTACACATATTATTGTGATGAATTTTTAGTAAAGTAAAGTGCTTTTGGAGACTCAATCATTCTAGATAAGACAGAATAGATGTTGCTTTGGAGCAATTGAAAATTTTCAGTAATTCTACAAGTGTCATCTTGATCATAAAAGATTTATAGAAGAGCTACCATGAATACTTATAGTTGTCCAGTAGTATTAAGATTTATCTCATTATTGTGGTTATGTTTTGGCTGTATATGATTGAATGTAGGGCCTATTGAGTCTAGCTCTATCGCTCTTAAGGGTTGTTTACAGTCACCATTGTTGATCTATTATTTTTTATAGTGTTGTTAAAGGTTCTAGATGTTTGAATTTATCGCTTGCTAAGTGGGTACTTGATCATTTCCTTTGTTGAGTTAGAAAAATTTAATTTTCTATAATGAATATCTAATGTCTAAAGATCATATTTTATAACTTAAACTCGTGAGAAGAGTTGATTATACGAATGAAATCTTGACAAGATATGTGATGGTTTTTGCATTATGAGTGAGGGTTAGTTGGTTCAGGTTCATTTATGATTGTAGCCAATATTATTGGTTCAGAATTTTATCGTGATTATGTGAGAAAAGATTTATCAAAATTGTTGAGTTGTGATCAGATAAGTTTTGGTACAGATTGGGTTCATAAGTTAGTATGTGACTTCAAAATTATTTCTGATTGTAAATTTGCTAAAATTTGATTCAAAAGTTTAGTTCTTAGTAGTTGACCTTAATGGATGATTTTAAGGAGGAGCTTAAATAAATCGATGAACACCGACTTTAGAAGAACATAACTCAGACTTTCGATAATATGGGTTATTCTTTCTTCTCCTTCTTTTGACCGTTCAAGGGTTTAAATGTAGGTAAATTGATATCTAATGTAATGACCCATTATGTTATTTTGAGAAATAGAGTTTCTTATTCCATAGATTATTCATCCCGTATATTTTAAATGGGTATTTTAGACTATTCGATAACTTTAATCATTTAGTTGAGGGGTAGTTTTAGATAATTAAATTAGTTGATGGGTTAAAGTGATAATTTATTTAATACTATATATCACTTATAATATAATTATTTAAAATAGGTTAATAAGATATATCTTTTTAGTACATAATTAGTTCAGAAAAAATAAAAGAAGAAGAGAAGGGTTTGCACATTACCTTGACGGACGACTTCAGAAGTGACGAATTTAGGTAATCATCTAATTTCATTCAAATCACAAACTGAGTATGTTGACAGGGTCCATGTTAGTATGACTACATAATTAGAGGAGCAAGAAAAAGATAGAGAAACAAATAGAAATCTAATACTAAAATTAGAAATATGTAACATGTGTTACATAGACCAATATACTTGTGCATTTAAAGAAAATTATTATAAAGGAATGTATAGCATACAAGAAAGCACTGAAATAAGAAAACTATATTATAATAAAATACCGGAGCCA
>JBCEWC010008165.1:0-20352 GCA_038996855.1 Solanum aculeatissimum | reverse complement strand
GCTTAAGGGAGACTATTATAAAAGAGGCTCACAATTCACAATATTCTATTCATCCGGGATCTACCAAAATGCATCAAAATTAGAAAGGGTCGTATTGGTGGCATGGTATGAAGAGGGATGTGGCTAAATATGGGTCGGAATGTCCCAATTGTCAACAAGTGAAAGTGGAACATCAAAGGTCCGATGGCTTGACACAAAACATTAAGATTCCTACTTGGAAGTGGGAATATGGACTTTGTTGTTTGGTTACCCCGTACTAGAAGGCAATTTGACTCCTTATAGGTTGTGGTTGATAGAATGACTAAGTCAGCTCATTTCCTATCGCTCAAGACTACCTATAGTGTCGAAGAGTATGCTAAGGTGTATATTCGGGAGTTGGTAAGGTTGCATGATGTGTCAAGGTCTATCACATAAGATCGTGGTACCCAATTTACTTCTTATTTTTAGAGGTCTTTTCTAAAGGGGCTTGGTACTAAGGTAAGTTAAGGACCGTATTCCATCCTCAAACCGATGGACAAGCCGAGAGGATAATTCAAACCTTGGAGGATATGTTGTGGTCTTGCGTGTTGGAATTTAAGGGAAATTGGGATGATCACTTACCTCTCATTGAGTTCGCCTACAATAATAGTTTTCATGCTAGCATCGGTATGGCTCCTTTTCAGGCCTTGTATGGTAGGAGATGTAGGTCTCCGGTTGGTTGGTTTGAAATTAGTGAGGCGGCCATGAGAGGCACGGACTTGGTTGTTGAGGCTATTGAAAAGGTGAAATTAATTCGGGAGAGGTTGAAGACGGCCCAAAGTTGTCAAAAGTCTTCTGCGGATGTGAGAAAGGGGGACCTTAAATTTCATGTTGGTGATTGGGTGTACGTGAAAGTGTCCCCCATGATGGGCATTATGTGTTTTGGTAAGAAGGGAAAGTTGAGCCCAAGGTACGTCGGACCTTTTGAGATTGTGGAGCGGATTGGCAATGTAGCATATAAGTTGGATTTGCCTTTGGATATGAGCTCTATTCATCCGGTTTTCCATGTGTCCATGTTGAGAAAGTTGGTTGGTGACCCTAAGGCCATTGAATCTTTGGAAAGTGTGACAATTGAAGAGAAATTGACTTATGCAGAGGTACCGGTTGAGATTTTGGATAGACAAGTGAAGCGGCTTCGCAATAAGGAGGTGGCTTCGGTTAAGGTCCTTTGGAGGAACCAAGATGTGGAGAGTGAAACATGGGAAGCGGATTTGGACATGAAGGAATGATATCCTCACCTCTTCCAATCTACTCAAGCCTAAGGTACTAGGTTCTATCCTTTAAATTATCCTAATTCATTATTTCTTGGGTTTCATGACATTGCATGCATACATGAGCATAAAAATGATTTAAATGATGTTTTGACATGATTTTTGAATGATTTATGATTTGATACATCATCCTTTGAGTTTTGGTCATCATGTCTCTTGTTTGTGATTGATGTCCTCAAGCCCTAGTCTTAGCTCATTCGAGGATGAATGTTCCCGGGGAGATGATGTAACGACCCAAATGTTTTTGAAAACTCCATATGGTTGGTCTTGTATGATGTTATACTGGTCATGGTTGAGTTTTGGTATCCACGGGTTGAGTTTAAGTGGCCGAACGCAAAACGGTTCTTTTGGTGGCCTAGAGAGGCCGTTTGGACAATAGACTTTGAGCTAGCATAACTTTTGATGTGGGTTGAACATTGTTGGCTGCTATATATAAAATTGAATCTGTTTGAGTTAGCTTCTCAATGCAACTTGTTTCACTCGATTCAGAGTTCATATGAGGAAGTTATGGTCAAAAGAGTGGGACTGCTAGAAATTCGGAAGACATTGGAGATAGGCCCTGAAGAGGGCCCAAGGCAAGATCCACAGACCTTGAACCATGGTACAGTCTATGTGGGGGTCCGTTCCATGGTCCAGTGAGTTGGGGGTGTTAAGGACCCCCCCCAAAAAAACAAGACATGGCCCACGGACCACCCCACGGTTTGTAAGCCTTGGTACGGCCCATCAAGGGGTCCATCTGGTGAGGCAGAACCTTGGCATGAGCTGGGAGTTGATTCTTGTGCCAAATGTGGCTCCACAAACCAGTACACGGTCCGTGTGAAGACACACAGCCCATGAGTCCTCCCGTCAAATGGTCCAGAAAGTCCTCCGAGAGTTCGCGTTGAAACTTTGGCTAAGTGTCGTTTGATGGTAGGTTGTACGGCCCGTGAGTCACCTTCACGAGAAATGTATCTACATTGTGTGACTCTGCTTGGCAATTAAAAGTCCATTTCATTAATGATAATTTCATGATTTAATAAATCCCTAGGCCCCTTTTAGGTATCCTAAAGTCTCCTAAGCCCCTAAATCAAGACCCTAACTTATTTTCATCCATTCAAATCCTCCTCCATTCACTTTGAGAATTATAAAATCCTCTTGACCTCCATAGAAGAAAGCTTGAAGAAATTCGGAGAAGACAACCTTGACTAGTTCGACTTTGCAATTCCTTTGGTGAATTCGAGGTATGTGGGATTTGATTCAAGGATCTTCTTTCATCCTTGAAGACCCAAAGAACCTTAAACTTTAAATGTCTATTTTAATCTTTCAATTAAGTTATGGGCTCTTCCTTTATTGATGTAGTTTAGTGTTGGGAAATGTGTATTGTAGTTTTTAGGTGGTTTAAACATGATTTTAAGCTTGAATTTATGAATGTTCATGTAAACCCTTGATTAATCAATTGCATGTCCTTTTCATGATTTAATTAAGTATGGGTAACTTTCATTATGACTTATTCATGGATTTTTACATGATTTATGATGATTTACCCTTACAAATTGTGAAATTTAGTTTGAATTCCATTACCCATGTTCTTGATCCTCATTCATGGCAATGCATGGTTGTTTCTCTATTGAAACTCTTGATGAAACTCATGCTTTGAATGTAATGATAAGACTTTTGATCACATAGTCTCCTTGTCATGGCTCTTTGAGCATATTGGGTGCTTGCACCATATTGACATATTTTGAGTGCTTGATGTGATAAGCTATGTAGATGAGCTACTCTTATTGCATTGACATGGAATGATCATGAAACGTTTTGTAAGCTCTTGATGGCCTTTGGCCTAACCTTGAACATGATTTGAAGTATAGTTTGTTTGACTAATGATGCATGTTTTTACAACGAATATAAGTCTTCCTATTTTAAAGTTTCATGTACCTATACGTATATTCGTGGGATGAGACTTAGAACCGAGGGATTGGAGGCGGGTGAACTATCTCCACAAGGTTCATACTCCTTTCCGTCAAACCATGTGCCACCATGGGTTTTCTTCCTATATGGGATGACTTGCATGTTTCCCCTTGTTTCAAGGGTGATTAGGGTACTACTTGGCAAGTAGTCCGGATCCAGGTAGTGGCTCGCTCAGGTCTTTCCATGTTTTCGATTGAGGTCACATTCCCGATTTATATATTGATCATAGGATTGCATCTCATGCGTCATGGCATAGCATCTTGTTATATTACTTTTTGGCTACGTGCACTACTTTTGTATCACTTGTCCCCTTGTCATGTCGCTTGGCCATACTATATTGTCATATGAATTGCATGCCCGCATACTTAGTGCTTAATTGTGCTAACCTATATTCTTGTTCTACATGTTCTAACCATGTAGGGACCGGAGACGATATCATAACATTCTACCGGACGACGCTTGATCACTTATTGAAGACTTGGTAGTGGTGAGCCCTTTTGTTCAAGGGCAATAGCCACCGTCTATTCTAGCATTTACGTTATATTATTTACTTTCTTATGTCTTGAGGGTGAGCCTCAAACTTGTTGAGGCCCCGCTCATCTATGTAGAGGCTTGTTGACCATTCTAGACTCTTATACGCTTGACTTATATGTTGAACGTTTGGTTATGTAAAACTATGTTTATTTAACTTTGATTATGATAATGCTTTCTTATTATGTTCATTATATGGATGTTGGGATTCTTGCTTGACTATGTGCTTATGTGGAACGTCTCGGGAAAATGGCCAAGGACAGGACCACAGACCGTGTATGGGTCCACGGTCCGTTTGGGCATCTCCTATGGGTTTCAGTGATCTTGGGGTGGCCAGGACCCACCACATAACCCAAGGCATGGCTCACGGACCACCCCATGGCTTGTGAGACCTCAAACGGTCTGTGTGGGTGGCCGTTGAGTGAGGCAGTGAGCTTGCCAACTTGTGGGGTTGATTCTTGGGATAAGTTTGGCTCCACGAACCAGTACAAGATCCGTGTGAAGCCACACGGACCGTGAATCCCCTCATCAAGTGGTCCAGAAAGTCCTCTAAGAGTTTGCGTTGAAGATTTGGCTAAGGCAAGGTACACGGCCCCTTGTACGGACCATGTGGTATTTAGACGACCACTGTAGCTGCTCCATTTGATCTGTGTAATAGTTTAATGTCTATTTCATTAATGGTATTTTCGTAATTTAATTAATCCTAGGCCCTTTTTAGGCTTCCTAAGGTCCCCTAAACACCCCAAAACAAGACCCTAACCCTTATTCATCTATTCTAACATTCTCAAGACTTCATAAAATTCTCTCAAACCTCTTGATCACCATTGTTGAATCTTTGAAGGAAATTTGGGGAAAACATTTAATTCTTGCTTTTCTATTCAATTCAAGTGCTTGGGTATAAGGTATGTGGGATTTGATTCAAGGATTCTCTTCCATCCTTGAAGACACAAGAACCCTAACCTTTAAATTATGATTTTTAAGCTTCTTCAAGTTATGGGTTCTTCGATTATTGATGTAGTTTAGTGTTGGGAATTAAGTGCTGTAGTTTTCAGGTGATTTAAACGTGTTTTAAGCTTGAATTTTATGAATGTTCATGGAATCTCTTGAAGAATCAAATTGCATGTCCCTTTATGATTTAATTATGCATGGGTAAATTATATTATGCTTTATTTATGGATTTTTACATGATTTATGATGAATTACCTTTCAAACTGTGAAATTTAGTTTGAATTCCATTACCCATGTTCTTGTTCCTCGTTCATGGCATATGCATGGATTATTTACATGTTAAAACTCTTGATGAAACTCATGTTTTGAATGTTATGTTAAAGTCTTGTGATCACAAAGTCTCTCCGTTATGGCTCTTTGAGCATATTGAGTGCTTGCACCAACGTTGACATGTTTTAAATGCTTGATATGACAAGCTATGTTTTTGGAAACTCTTGATGCCCCTTGGCCTAAGCTTAAGCATGATTTGAACAATGGTTTTGTTTTGACTAATGATGCATGCTTTGAAAACGAATGTAAGTCTTCCTATTTGAAGTGTATTTATATATATATACGTATTCCCGTGGGATGAGACTTAGTACCAAGGGATTGGAGGCGGGTGCACTATCTCCACAGGGTCCATACTCCTTTCGGTCAAACCATGTGCCACCATGGGATTTCTCCCTATATGGGATGAGATTTTATGTTTCCCTTTGTCTCAAAGGTGATTAGGGTACTACTTGGCAAGTAGTCCAGATCCGGGTAGTGGCTTACTCGGGTCTTTCCATGTTGACGGTTGAGGTCACCTCCCCTCTTTATAATGATCATAGGATTGCATCTAATGCATCATGGCATAACATATTTTTATATTACTCTCTTGCACATGCACTCCTTTCGTATCACTTGTCCCCTTGTCATGTTTCTTGGTCATACTATATTGTCATATGCATTGCATGCCCGCAAACTTAGTGATTAATTATGCTAACCCACATTCTTTGTTTACATGCTATAACCATGTAGGGACCTGAGACGATATTTACATTCTACCGGACGAAGCTTGATTCTTGATTGAAGACTTTTCTAGTGGTGAGCCCTTTTGTTCAAGGGAAATAGCCACCGTCTATCTACCTATTTTATATTATGTCATTTATTTTCTTATGTTTGAGGGTGAGCCTCAAACTTGTCGAGGCCCCACTTATTCATGTAGAGGCTTGTTGGACCATTCTAGACTCTTGTACGTTCACTTGTTATGTTAACATTTTGGTTATGTAATACTATACTATTTTGCCTTGATTATAAGAATGGCCTCTTATTATGTTTATGATATAAATGTTGGGAATTGTGAATGACTATGTGCTTATGTGGAACGTCCCATAATCCCGGTGTACGCCATAGTGGAATACTATTTACCTGTCCCTTTAGAGATAATTGCTACGTGTTATGTTAATGCATGCTTGTCCCATTCCCGATATCATCCCCATAGCTTGAGTCCCAAGTCCCAAATCTCTTAGATCTTATGTATTGTGTGTTTAGCTTCCACGCTTCCGAACCGGTGATGTGTGTAATGATGGTTTGATTGAGGACTTTCGGGTTCTCCTTCGCCATGTCACATCTAGGCCCCTATCCGGGTCATGACAGGTTAGCTTCTAGACCACCTGTTAGTAGAGGTTGCTTAATAGATTGCTTTAGTGGATCCACTTAGGCATCTTAGGAGGTTTCCTTGGCAAGTGACTTCCCCATTTCTTCTAGTGTAGGGGAAACATCAGGAATCCATGTCTTAGCTCACATGGTTTTTGTCGATTAAAAGTTTCTCTCAAATATGTTAAAGTTCTCCTTAAGGTCCCATGTTATCCCTCTTATGATGATTATGATGGTTCCTTTATATCATGTCCAAGGGTGTCTTAAAGTTGTATAACTCATTGTCTCTAAAGATTGCTTCCTTCCCATATGTTATGGTCTTTTGTTATCATCATTGGTATTTCTCATAAAGGTATATTGCATTCTTTCCAAATAGGTGTGGTGTCTTTCATTATGATTTCTAGAGTTTCATTTATATTATATGGTTCTTTCATCCATGTAAATCCAAAGTTTTTCTCAAAAAATATGGCTATTTTACTTATGCATGATAGTTTGTGTCCCCTATTATCCTATGTTTTATGGATACAGTGATTCTCTAAATGATAATGTTGTTCACTAGTTTAATGACTCATGTTTTCTGCATTGCGTGCCCACATACCAGTACATTCAAGGTACTAATGCATACCTTTTACCTACATGATCTAACCATGTAGGGACCAACACTCTGCGATATCCTCCGCATGGCTAGCATTTGGATTATAGGACATTTTACTTGTGGTGAGTCCTCTAGTTCGGGGACAATAACTTGTTTCTATCTTGCTTACGTTGGGACCTTATTTCACTTCACTCTTTAGTTTGAGGGTGAGCCCAGGATATGTCTTTACCCCTGTCCTATTCACACTTAGAGGTGTTGTTGGATACTACGTTATGTACCTATGTTGAGATATTGAGCTTTTATAGAAATTTATCCGTTAGACCCTATCCCTTATGTGATTCTATTTGATGTTGTTGATAAATGATGAGAAGTGATGAATGTCCTAAGTCCCTATTTCCCC
The DNA here is from genome assembly GCA_038996855.1 of Solanum aculeatissimum. Classification (NCBI taxonomy): domain Eukaryota; kingdom Viridiplantae; phylum Streptophyta; class Magnoliopsida; order Solanales; family Solanaceae; genus Solanum; species Solanum aculeatissimum. The sequence continues at coordinate 12,965 of JBCEWC010008165.1, read as the reverse complement.
ATAGCTTGAGTCCTACTTACCATCCCCTTAGTACTTTCTTGTTATGTAATTCATGCAAATCCCTTTCCCTTATCTATCCCCATAGTGTGAGTCACAAGCCCATATTTTCTTAGAATTATTTATTACTTGACCGTTGTTTAGCTATGCTTCTACAACCAAGGATGTGAAAATAATATGTTAAGAGGCTTGTTTGGGTTTCCTTTGTGTTTCCCATTCGATGTGACATGTCTAGGCCCTAGGCTTAGGTCGTTACATAGATCAACTTCTAGAAATCCTTTAATTTTTAATTTTCACTAGGCACATTCCACGAACTCACCTACGACTTGTGGTTGTATCCATGAGCCATAGACTGGCTCGTAGATCTAGACCAACGCTAGAATTTCTTATCTTTTAGTTTTCCAAGCCTATAAACTTGAGGGGTGTTACAATGAAGTTGGCTCATTTCTTGCCGGTCAAGACAACTTTTGATGTCGAATATTATGCCAAGTTATAGATTTGGGAGTTCGTGAGGTTGCATGGAATTCCATTATCTATGATATCATATCGTGGGGCTAATTCACCTCTTACTTTTGAAAGTCATTCTAAAGAGGTCTTGGTGCCAAAGTTAGGGTAAACACTACCTTCCATCCAAAAACCAATGGGCAAGATAAAAGAACCATTCAAACATTAAAGGACATTTTTAGGGCTTGTGTCTTGGAATTTAAGAGAAGTTGGGATGCTCATCTGCCTCTCATCGTTTTTTCCTACAATAATAGTTTTCACTCAAGAATCGAGATAGCGCCATTTGAATCTCTATATGGTAGATGGTATAGGTCATCGATTAGATAAACATGGATTCACGTAGCACATAACAATTATCTCTACGGGGAAGGGCAAGTGGGATTCAAGCTATGGGGCACACCGGGATCATGGGACTTTCCACATAAGCACATAGTCAATCACAATCCCCAAAATTTAACTCATAAGCATAAACAATAACAATTCTCATAATCAAGGCTAATAAGCATAACTTTCATAATCATAATGTTAACATAACAAGTCAACGTACAAGAGTTTAGATTTGTCCAACAAGCCTCTCCATAGAAAAAGTGGGGCTTCGACATAGTTTGAGGCTCACCCTCAATACATAAATAAAAGAAAATAACATAATAACTAGGTAGATAGAAGGTAGCTATTGTCCTTGAACAAAAGGGCTCACCACTAGCAAGGTCTTCAACAATGATCAAGGGTCGTCCGGTAGAATGTGGAAGTCGTCTCCAGTCCCTACATGGTTAGAACATGTAGACAAGGAATATGGGTTAGCACAATTTAGTACTAAGTATGTGGGCATGCAAATGCATATGCACATGAACATATAGCAACCTACATGTCAAGGGCACATATATAGAAATGAATATAAGAAAGGAAAATATACGATATGCCATGAATTCATGATGCATGAAATGCCACAATGCTTAATATAAAGGGGATGAAACCATAACCGACATCACAATCCATGAGACCTAGTATATGAACTCCCGATGTCAGGCCCCCACAATGAGATGAGGGTGTCTGCATGCCAAGGGTAGATCAAAACATACCTTACGGGTCTCCCATTTTGGTGTGATGGCCACCTTCCTTATAAGTCTCCCATTTCGGAAGGATTTACATAACATAAAATATCATACAAATGCAGGCACATAGTTTGACGGAAAAGAGTATGAACCCTGTAAAGATAGCCCACCCCATCTCCAATCCCCCGATGCTAAGTCCACATCCCACAAGAATACGTATACAGATATATCTATATATGCTTTTTAAAATGAAATTTGACCCTTGAACTTCAAAACATGCATAATTGGGCGTAGGAGACAAACATAATCTCAAATACTCTCATGCATACTTAACGGGAGTTAAACATAGTTTATAGTCATGCATCATGGACTAAAAATCCAAACACCTTTCATGTCATACTTCGTGCATAAGAGTAGCTCCATGCATAGCATGCTTGTCAAATCATAGTGGTGTAAACACCCATGTTGTTCAAAGAGCCATAGCATAGACTTAGTGTGATCACAATTTAGCCTTAACCCATACTTGTTCAAATCATAATCATAGACATGTTTGGGACTTAGCCCATATTAAAACGTTCATCATAAATCATGAATCATGCATGCAATGCTATGAGGAACAATGTGAATAGCATGGGTAATGGAATTCAACTTTAAATTCAATTCAAGAGAAATCTACCATTAAAACACCATTCAAGTAGTACCTAGGCATAATTTAAAGGTATAAAGTACATGCATACTTGATCATTATCAATACCATTAAACTTTCATGAAACTCAAGTTTAAATCAACCTTAAAACACCTAATTGCTACAGCACATAATCCCAATCAACTAATTACTGCAAAATTTAAAGAACCCAACCTTAATTGAAAACTTTAAAATCAAATTTAAAGAGGAGGGTTCTTGGGACTTCAAGGATGAAAGGAAATCCTTGAATCAAAACCCTCATACCTTACAATCACCAAAGGAATTGAAAAATCAAGCAAGCAAGGGTTATCTTCCCCAAATTTCTTCAAACTTTCAACAATGGAGGCCAAGAGAGTTTAGGAATTTTCAAAAAGTAATGAGGAGCCTTAGAATGGAAGAAAAGGGGTTAGGGTTAGGTTAAGGAGGGTTTAGGAGACATTAGGATGCCTAAAAGGGGCCTAGGAATTAATTAAATTACTAAAATACCATTAATGAAATGGACAATTAACTGAAACACAGTGCTACACGGTTGAGCTACAGTGACTGTCTACAAGTACACTAGTCGTACAACTGCCCGTGTAGCATTACTTGGCCAAGTTTTCAACACGAACTATCAGGAGACTTTCTATAACACTTCAAAAAGGGGTATCACGGGCCGTGTGGATTCACACGGACTGTGTACTGGTCTGTGGAGCCATACTTGGCCCAGAATTCAACCCACACCTAGGCCAACTTACTGCCCCACTTGACGGACCATCCATACGGACCGTTTGAGGTCTCACGGACTGTGGGGTGATCCGTGAGACTTCACTTGGTCTATGGGGTGGGTCCTAACAACCCAGAACTCACTGGACCCCCCACACGGTCGTGATCCTAGCCTTGGGCTATTTTCAGGGCCTATTTCCAGCATCTTCCGAATTACGGGCAGTCTCACTGTTCTGGCATTAACTTTCTCACACAAACTACGAATTGAGTGAAACCAATTGTGTTGTGAAGATAACGCAAAGAGATTAAATGTGATATGTAGTATCCCACATGGTTCAACCCGCATAAAAGTTATGTTTCCTCAAAGTATACTGCTCAAACGGCCTCTCTAGGCCACCAAATGATCCATTTTGCATTCGGCCACTTAAACTCAACCCATGGCTAACAAAATTCAACCATGAATAGTATAACATCAAACAAGACCAACCATAAGGAGTTTTTAAAAAAATTCGGGTCATAACATTATCTCCCGCTTGGGAACATTCATCCTCGAATGAGCTAAGACTACGGCTTGAGGATATCAATCACAAAGCGAGAGACATGTTAACCAAGACTCAAAATATCATGCATCATATCAAAAATCTTTCAAAACTCATGTAAAAACAAGGTTTAAATCATTTTCGTGCTCATGAATGCATGCAATGTCATGAAACTCATGAAACAAAGACTTAGGAAAAAAAGAGGATAGAACCTAGTACCTTAGGCTTGAGTAGATTGGAAGAGGTAAGGATATCGCTCCATCATGTCCAACTTTGCTTCCCACGTTGCACTCTTGACATCTTTATTCCACCAAAGTACCTTGACCAAAGTCACCTCCTTATTGCGAAGCCTCTTTACTTGTCTATCCAACATCTCAACCGTAAACTCTTCATAGGTCAAGTTTTCTTCAATTGTAACACCCTCCAAAGGTGCAATGGCCTTGGGGTCACCAACCAACTTCCTCAACATAGATACATAGAAAACCGAATAAATAGAACTCATGTCCAAAGGCAAGTCCAACCTATATGCTACATTGCCAACCCGCTCCACAATCTCATAAGGTCCAATGTACCTATGGCTCAACTTTCGCTTTTTGCCAAAACGCATTATATCCTTCATGGGAGACACCTTAACGTATACCTAATCACTAATATGAAATTCAAGGTCCCTCTTTCTCACATTCGTATAAGACTTTTGACGACTTTGGGCTGTCTTCAACCTTTCTAAAATCAACCTCACCTTTTTAATAGCCTCAATAACTAAATTTGGGCCTATCAAGGTTGCCTCACCAATTTCAAACCAACCAACTGGAGACCTACATCTCCTACCATACAAAGCCTCAAAAGGAGCCATATCGATGCTAGCATAAAAACTATTATTGTAAGCAAACTCGATGAAAGTTAAATGATCATCCTAATTTCCCTTAAACTCCAATACACAAGCCCTCAACATATCCTCCAAGGTTTGAATTATCCTCTCGGCTTGCCCATCGGTTTGAGGATGGAATGCGATAGTCAAATTGACCTTAGTACCAAGCCTCTTTTGGAAGGATCTCCAAAAATGAGAAGTAAATTGGGTACCACGATCCGATATTATAGACCTTGGCATACCATGCAACCTCACCAACTCCCGAATATATACTCTAGCATACTCTTTGGCACTATAGGTAGTCTTGATCGGTAAGAAATGAGCCAACTTCATCATTCTATCAACCATAACCCATATGAAATCAAATTGTCTCCTAGTATGGGGTAACCCAACCACAAAGTCCATATTTATATCTTCCCACTTCCAAGTAGGAATTTCAATGTCTTCTGTCAAGCCACTGGGCCTTTGATGTTCATCCTTCACTTGTTGACAATTAGGACACTCCGATACAAACTTAGCCACATCCTTCTTCATACCATGCGACCAATACAACTCTTTCAAATCTCGGTACATTTTGGTAGATCCTGAATGAATGGAATATTGTGAATTGTGAGCATCTTTCATGATAGTCTCTCTTAAGCCATCAACATCAAGAACACACAAATGATCTTGGTACCGAAGCACACCATCGCCCCCTTGGGAGAAAACCTCAATCTTACCATTGGCAACCAACATATTCAACTCCACCAAAAAAGGATCTAGATCTTGCTTAGCCTTAAACTCAACTACTAAGGAAGACTCGGACCCACCTTGCACAAAGATGCTACCATTGTTGGATTCGATCAACCTAGCCAAATGGTGTACATCCTTTGCTACCCCCTTATATTCCTCATCCATATGTGCTACAGTCCCCATAAAAAGTCTACTAAGAGCATCCGCCACAACATTGGCCTTGCCCGGGTGATAAAGGACACTCATATCATAGTCCTTAAGAAGTTTCAACCACCTCCTTTGCCTCAAATTAAGATCCCTTTGAGTGAACACTATTACAAGCTTTTATGATTGGTGAACACATCCACATGCACCCCATACAAATAATGACACCAAATTTTTAAAGTAAATACTACCGCCGCTAATTCAAGATCATGAGTCGGATAATTTTGTTCATGCACTTTCAATTGTCGGGAAGCATAGGCTATCACCTTACCATGTTGCATAAGCACACAACCCAAACCAATACGCGATACATCACAATAAACCATAGACCCATCTAAACCATTTGGCAAAGTCAAAACCGGAGCCGATGCAAGTCGATCCTTCAAAGTTTAGAAGCTCTTCTCACATTCATTTGTCCACACAAACTTGAACTTCTTTTGGGTCAATTTGGTCAATGAAGACGTTATGGATGAAAACCACTCAACAAACCTTCTATAATAGCCGGCCAAACCTAGGAAACTACGAATATCCAAAGGAGTCAATGGTCTAGGCCAATCACTTACCGCTTCGGTTTTCTTAGGATCAACCTTGATGCCATCACCGGACACCACATGACCAAGAAAGGTAACTTCTCCCAACCAAAACTCACACTTACTAAATTTGGCATACAATTCTTTTCTCTCAAAGTTTGGAGAGCCAACCTTAAATGACCCATATGCTCTTGTTCGCTACCGGAGTAGATCAAAATATCATCAATGAAGACCACCACAAAATTATCCAGGAATGGCTTGAACACTCGATTCATGAGATCCATAAATATCGTCGGAGTATTAGTCAACCCAAAAGACATCACGACAAATTCAAAATGAACATAACGGGTCCGGAAATCCAACTTAGGAATATCATACTCCCTTACCTTCAATTGATGATAACCCGAATAAAGATCTATTTTGGAGAAGTGAGTAGCCCCTTGAAGTTGGTCAAACAAATCAACAATCCTAGGCAACGGGTACATATTCTTAATGATCACCTTGTTCAATTGCCTATAATCAATACAAATCCAGAGGGATCCATCCTTTTTCCTCACAAACAACACCGGAGAACCCAAAGGTGAAATGCTAGGTCTAATATACCCTTTTTCCAACAAATCCTTCAATTGGTATTTCAACTCCTGTAACTCCGCCAGAGCTACACAATTCAAGGGAATGGAAATGGGTTGGGTATCCGGAAGAAGGTCTCTACCAAAATCTACTTCTCTATCGGGAGGGATACCGGGCACATCCTCGGGAAACACATCGGGGAACTCTTTTACCACTGTAACCGATTCAAGCCTAGAGGATTCACCCTCTGTACGTCTAACCCAAACAATATGATAGATACACCCTTTCCCAATCATTCTCCTGGCCTTAAGGTAGGAAATAAACCTACCCTTAAACATGGAGTTGCTACCCTCCCACTCCAATACCGGTTCATTAGGGACTCGGAACTTGACCTGCCTAGTTCTACAATCAATAGAGGCATATGATGCATGCAACCAATCCATCCCAAGAATGAAATTAAAATCATACATTTCAAGTTCTACAAGATCACCGGGCAACACTCTATGCAACACTGAGACGGGACAACCCCTATACACCATTCGGGCCACAATAGAATCACCTACGGGGGTATATACCGAATAGGGTTCCCTCAAGGTCTCGGAACTCACACCAAAGTTAATAGCAAACAAAGGAGTAACAAAAGACAAATTTTCACCCGGATCAAGTAAAGCATATTCATCAAAGTTAAAGATTTTCAACATACCCGTGACGACATCCGGAGCTTCCTCCACCTCTTTGTGGAAATGAAGAGCATAGAGCCGGTTGTTCCTCAGAGCAACACCAACCGGAGCCTTTGGCGGCCCTTGACCACCGGGAGCTACTTGATCTTTCTTCACATTCCTTGGACAATTGGAGATTTTGTGGTCCAAACTACCACATCCAAAAAAAGCACCAGAAAGCTTCCTACATTCAGCCAAGTGATGTTTTCCACAATGGCCACAAAGAGGAATTCGGGGACCACCCCCAAATTGTGCCTTAAGAGGAGGCACCTTAGTAGCAAGTTTCATGTTACAACCTTGTCCTTATTGGAAACGGCCAAATCACTCACCCTTGACATTGGATAACCCACCATCAAGTCGAGCCCTCTTAGCCTCTGTACCCTTCTCTCTTTCAACTTTGCGCCCTCAATTTGTTTGGCATTAGTCATGAGCCTTGACATATCCATTTACTTAATAATAATAGTCATTCGGCACTCCTTTACAACCAAATCCGATACACCCGAGATTAACTTGTGCATTCTTGCACGGGGATAAGAGACAAGCATAGGAGCATACTTGGAGAGTTTTATAAACTTGAGGGCATAGTCCCTTACTGTCATGCTACCCTATCGGAGATCAATAAACTCGATCATTTTAGCCTCCCTAAGCTAAAGTGGGAAGAACCGATCAAGCAAGGCCATCTTGAACTCCTCCCATCCAACCTTCACATACATCACCCTCTCAACAAGCCATTGATTATATCATACTTGTGCTACATCCTTGAGTTGGTAGGCCGCCAATTCCGCCTTTTCTTTCGAACTCACACCCATGATTATTAACACTTTAGTGAGTTCATCCATGAACTCTTGAGCATCTTCGTCAACGTTAGAACCATAAAATTCTAGAGGGTTCATACGAGTGAAGTCCCTCACCCTTGAGGCCAGAGTACCCACATTGACCGGATTGACATGCCGAGCTTGGTTGGTCACAACTTGGGCCAACATAGAGACAACATTCCGGAACTCAGCATGGGACACATGTTCCTCAACGGATGCCCGAGGAGCTAGTTCCTCAACTTTGGGAGCCTGACGGGCAAGGGGAGCTCTTCTAGGAGGCATTTTCTGAAAGAGCGACAAAACACCAAGGTTTAGAAAGAGCCATCGTAAGATCTCATGGCACAAATAAGGAAGAAATGAAATGAGGCAATTCCTAAAACGGTCATCATAGCCTCGTGTTCATGGACATGGCGTACATCATACCCATGAATAAGAGTCTAATTAACGCGGCATATTAGACTACGAGGATCATTACAAAACTAGGGCTCTGATACCATCTTTGTCACAACCCGAATAGGGGTCTAAATGTGACATGGGGAAGGAGAACTCGAAAGTACTCAATCAAGCCATCATAGCATCATTACACACATCATCAGTTCAGAAGCACAAAATCTAAACATATAACACATAAGCTCTAAGGGATTTGGGACTGGGGACTCAAGATATGGGGATGTTGTCGGGAATGTGATAAGCATGGATTCACATAGCCCGTAACAATTATCTCTACGAGGACGGGCAAGTGGGATTCAAGCTATGGGGCACACCGGAATTATGGGACTTTCCACATAAGCACATAGTTAATCAAGATCCCTAATATTTAAGACATAAGCATAAACAATAACAATTCTCATAATCAAGGATAATAAGCATAACTTTCATAATCATAATGTTAACATAACAAGTCAATGTATAAGAGTTTAGATTTGTCCAAAAAGCCTCTACACAGATCAAACGGGGCCTCGACATAGTTTGAGACTCACCCTCAATACATAAGTAAAAGAAAATAACATAATAACTAGGTAGATAGAAGGTGGCTATTGCCCTTGAACAAGAGGGCTCACCACTAGCAAGGTCTTCAACAATGATCAAGCGTCATCCGGTAGAATGTGGAAGTCGTCTCTGGTCCCTACATGGTTAGAACAAGTAGACAAGGAATATGGGTTAGCACAATTTAGTACTAAGTACGTGGGCATACAAATGCATATGCACATGAACCTATAGAAACCTGCATGTCAAGGGCACATATATAGAAATGAATATAAGAAAGGACAATATATGATATGCCATGAATTCATGATGCATGAAATTCCACAATGCTTAATATAAAGGGGATGAAACCATAACAGACATCACAATCCATGCGAACTAGTATATGAACTCCCGATGTCAGGCCCCCACATTGAGATGAGGGTGTCTACATGCCAAGGATAGATCACATCACACCTTACGGGTCTCCCATTTCGGTGTGATGGCCACCTTCCTTAAGGGTCTCCCATTTCGGAAGGATTTACATAACATAACATATCATACCTATGTAGGCACATAGTTTGATGGAAAGGAGTATGGACCTTGTGAAGATAGCCCACCCCGACTTCAATCCCTCGGTGCTAAGTCCACATCCCACAAGAATACTTATACATATATACCTATACATGCGTTTTAAAATAAAACTTGACCCATGAACTTCAAAACATGCATAATTGGGCCTAGGAGCCAAACATACTCTCATGCATACATAACGGGAGTTAAACATAGTTTATAGTCATGCCTCATGGGCTTAAAAGCCAAACACCTTTCATGTCATATTTCATGCATAAGAGTAGATTCATGCATATCATGCTTCTCAAATCATAGTGGTGTAAACACCCATGGTGCTCAAAGAGCCATAGCATAGACTTAGTATGATCATAACATAGCCTTAACCCATACTTGTTCAAATCATAATCATAGACATGTTTGGGACTTAGCCCACATCAAAACGTTCATCATAAACCATGAATCATGCATGCAATGCTATGAGGAACAATATGAATAGCATGGGTAATGGAATTCAACTTTATATTCAATTCAAGAGTAGTTCATGAGAAATTCAAGTTGAATCTACCATTAAAACACCATTAAAGTAGTACCCATGCATAATATAGAGGTATAAAGGACACGCATACTTGATCATTATCAATACCATTAAACCTTCCTGAAACTCAAGTTTAAATCAACATTAAAACACCTAATTTCTATAGCACATAATCCCAATCAAATAATTACTCCAAAATTTAAAGAACCCAACCTTAATTGAAAACTTTAAAATCAAATTTAAAGAGGAGGGTTCTTGGGTCTTCAAGGATGAAAAGAAATCCTTGAATAAAAACCCACATACCTTATAATCACTAAAGGAATTGAAGAATCAAGCAAGCAAGGGTTGTCTTACCCAAATTTCTTCAAGCTTTCAACAATGGAGGCCAAGAGAGTTTAGGAATTTTCCAAAAGTAATGAGGAGCCTTAGAATGGAAGAAAAGGGGTTAGGTTAGGTTAAGGGGGTTTAGGGGATCTTAGGATGCCTAAAAGAGGTCTAGGGATTAATTAAATTACGAAAATACCATTAATGAAATGGACAATTAACTAAAATATAGTGCTACAAGGTTGAGCTACAATGACCGTCTACAGGTACACTTGTCGTACAATTGCCCATATGGCATTACTTTACCATGTTTTCAACACGAACTCTCACGGGACTTTGTGTAACACTTGACAAAGGGGTATCATGGGTCGTGTGACTTCACACAGACCGCGTACTGGTCCATGGATCCACACTTGGTCCAGATATCAACCCAAACCTAGGTCAACTTACTTCCCCACTTGACGGACCATCCACACAGACCATTTGAGGTCCCACGGATCGTGGGGAGGTCCGTGAGACTTCACTTGGTCTATGGGGTGAGTGGTGACCACCCTGAACTCACTGGACCCCCACACGGACCCCCACACAAACCGTGGACCCTCACACGGTCCGTGGTCCTAGCCTTGGGCCATTTTCAGGGCATATTCCCTGCTTCTTCTGCATTAAGGGCAGTCTCACTATCTTAGACATAACTTCCTCATACAACCTCCGAATTGAGTGAAACTACTAGTGTTGTGAAGATAACTTAAAGAGCATCAATTTGATATGTATTAGCACACACGGTTAATCCCTCATCAAAAGTTATGCTTCCTCAAAATATACTACTCAAATGGCCTCTCTAGGCCACCAAATAATTCATTTTGCATTCGGCCACTTAAACTCAACCCATGGCTACCAAAATTCAACCATGACTAGTATAACATCATAAAATACCAACCATAAGGAGTTTTAAAAATAATTTGGGTCGTTACATAAAGATTGAAGATGACTCATAGTAGATAAAATTCTTACTCTGATGTGAGGAAAAGGGACCTTGAGTTTAGTGTTGGTGGTTTGGCTTACTTGAAGGTGTCACCCATGAAGGGTGTGGTTCGATTTCTCAAGAAAGGGAAGTTGTACCCTAGGTATGTAGTGCCTTATAGAATTGTGAAAAGGGTTAACAAGGTGGCATACGAACTAGAGTTGCCATTGGAAATGAATATGATTCATTCGATATTCCATGTGTTAATGTTAAGTTCATGGGAGATCAAAGCTCCATAGTTCCCTTGGAGGATGTGAGTGTGGAGGATAATTTGACATATGAGGAAGTTTTGATTGATATATTGGATAGGAAAGTAAAGAGATTGAGAAATAAGGATGTAACATCTGTTAAGGTCCTTTGGAGGAACCAACAAGTTGAAAATGCGACTTGGGAAGCGGAAGCAGACATGATAAAATGATATCCTTATCTTTTTCATTCTACTCAAGCCTAAGGGGATAAGATAATAACGCTTAACGTGTCAATTCATGTACTTTATCCCTTAGATATCAAGTTGCATGCATTCATACTCATAGTAAAATGTTTTGATGATATTTAACTCAGAAGTTTAAAGTTTTCATAAAAACGATGTTTAAATTGCATTGATGTATTTATGTTAGGCCAGAAAAGTGTCTTGTCATTACTCTCAAGAGTATTTTCATAACACTCAGGCACAAATGTTCCCAACAGGGAGATATTGTAACACCTCTCATGCAACTCGGAATGTCCTTATGGTGTATTTCTTGAATATCTTAATATTCATACGTTTTTGGAAAATTCAAGTTCATATTCTTTTTCAAATGGTACAATTGTGTATAAAAAAGATCTCCTTCGGTTTTTAGGTCAATCGTATCGAAAGATAATTTTTAGATTAATATTTCCTTAACTAAAAAATTGTGCTATGAATCTGCATCGCGGAGATGGTCCCAAATAGTACAAAGGTGTCCTAAACCCATTCCTTAACCAAAACATAGGAAAATTGACCTTTGCACAAAAATGACCTGAGTGGGAGAAAGTCCGTGTCTCCCACTTGTTCCCTCCATGTGTAAATATTTTCAAAAATTTCCAGATTTAAGTAAGTGCAATTGGGACCTATCCCAACACTCTTATATACGTAAATCCCCAAATATTCTCTCATTGTTATCCCTAAATATCTCTTGAACTCTCTCTAAATCCTCTCAAAACCTCTCATTATTCCCTTTACAAAAATCTTCCAAGCTCTTAGGGTTTCAAGTTTTCCCATTAAAGGTCAAGGCCCAAAGTGATTCCTCAAACTTCTTCAAGTTTTCTTCGTCAAGTTTCAAGACCTTAAGGTATATATATCTTTCATCCATGGGTTCTTCCAACCATGGAGCTTCAAAATCCTTCTACTAATTTCTCTAAAATTTATGGTTAATTTTCTTATGGGTATCTCTTATTACTGCTATTGTGCATAAGATATGTTGAGAATTATCATCTATTGAGTTGAAACGCATGATTTATTTCACGTGTTTTCTATTATGAGCTATTTTATGATATTCAATATTTTGAATGTTATGATACCATGAGATACTGTCACGACCCGGATAGGGGGCCTAGATGTGACATGGCGAAAGAGGACCCGAAGACCCTTGATCAAGCTATCATAGC
>JBCEWC010008164.1:0-20352 GCA_038996855.1 Solanum aculeatissimum | reverse complement strand
AATATTTTAAAATTAACGGAACTTTTGAAATTTATTTTAATTTATTTTAAATAATTATTTTGAATTATTTAAAAATTGGAAGAAGCTCGATGATTAATTTATGTCGTGGAAGGTCAAAATTGGGTGTCAACAATAGTACCTTTATAAATAAATAATTTATCAAAATTAGTGAATTATTTATCTTTTTATAAGTTCATAATTAAATTTATTTTTTCTCTATAATGTTTGTTATCAAACGAGGTACACATTTTGATCACGCACAAAGCTCGTACAACAAGACTAGTATTAAAATATTTCCGTAAGTTCTTTGGTCCTACTCATCCTTATTTAATTTTTTTTATAAATAAAAATATATGTAGTTACTATATTCATTAGTAAATGCTATCCATATATAGAGTTTTTATATTTTACATAAGTCCTTTCTGTTAGAAGTTTTATTTTATACACACATATTAATATATTAATATGTGAGCATATATATATATATTGTTGTATGTATTAATATGCACAACAACAACATCATACCGGTGGAATCACATACGTGGGGGCTGGGGAGGTAGAATGTATGTAGACCTTACCGCTACCTCAAAAGGTAGAGAGACTATTTTCTAGGAACCCTCGTCTCAAAAACTCATACGTAGAATAAACTAGATATGGAAAAAAAAGGAAAGACAGAGAAAAAAAAGAACGATTAATAAAGAAAACACATGATTGTCACGACCCGGACCTTAGGCCTAGTCGTGACACGGCGAATGTGACACCCAAAGGCATCCCATCCAAACTTCATGTTCATATCATAAGAATTCATAAGGTAAAATAAGCATACATAAGAGAATAAGCAAGCAAAAGTATATAACCATAAAATGTCATAGTTCTCATCGGGAACATACATCCAACCCATAATCCAAAACATGTCTCTACATTATATCTAGATCTGCCTCCTCGTCGTCTGTCTCTACATGATTTGGATCATGTATATAAAGAAGCATGTGTTAGTACATAGAATGCACTAAGTATGTAGATATGCCATGAAGTAAAAGGGCATCACAATAATAGCAATATTCATAATCTTTATCAATAAGATAAGATACAATATGCATGAGCGTACATGCTTAAAATCATATAAGGGAACATCATAAAAATTCATAAGGCATCATTGCATACATATGTGGGAATAAGACCATAATCGACATTCATAAGATTGACCATGCAGACTATTACATGGAATCCCGATGTTCACTCTCATCGAGTTAAGAGGAATCTACTTTTTCAAGGTAAACTCTATTCTCACCCTATAAGTTTTATCCTAGCACGGTGAGAACCATCATTTTGACCCCACCCTTTAGTCTCTATCCTAGCATGTTAAGTGTCCATTAGAAACTATATGGATCCATTAGCACACCTTTAAGGCATAAAATCACAAACATCATTCCTATGGTGGCACATAGTTATGGGACTATGGTATTTACCAAAGCCCTCTCGGTGCTAAGTCATATCCTACGGAATACTTTAAATCATGCACACACACACACACACACACATATATATATATATATATCAACATAGTTCATACTTCATTAAAATTATATTTTCAAAATTCATAAATAATCATCATAGATTCCATGAAACATCATATCATAAGAATAGTCCATTTACTTTGCTTTCATCATAGGGTAGGTGGACATTCCCACCTTAACATCATCATAAACATTTAGGGTTTTCATTTCCCACTTCATCATAACATCATCATAGCTTTGATACCATCATCATGGTCAAAAAATATGTTTTTACATACTTGAAATCATAATCATGAAACTTCATAGCTTTAATATAAGAGACTCGGGCTAAAATATCATGCAATTGGATATAATTCGTAGAGTAAAACATGTATTAAAACCAATTTGGATCATTAGTAAAAGAATCCACATCAAATCATTAAGTCATAATCGTGCATACTTTGAAATCATATACTTTTTCTTGAAAATCATATACATTATGAAATTCATCATAATTCATGCATAAGTAGTCTTAATCATCACGTAGAAATCATAATCTATGTATTAGGAATTGTAGCTTAAAAGCCCATAAGAAATCATAATGAAACTTTGATAAAAAGAAGTTTTTGGATTGGGCTTCATGGATGAAACTAATCCAAGAATGAAGCCCTACATACCGCAAGTAGAATCCCTAAGATTGAAGTGAGAAATCTGGAGAAATCCTTAGTAAATCTTCAGCTTTAGCTTCAATGGAACTCTTGGCTTAGAGAGAGAAATATTGGAAACACTTAAAAGAAAACTTTGAGAATTAGAGTCTTTGAATGAGTTAGGAATAATTCATATAGGAACTAGGTCGGTTAGGGTAGTTAGGAAGATCAAAATGATGAAATTTAGAACTTAGAAAGATTGGAAAAGTAAAAAACACCCTTTATTAAAAACTGTCAAAGTCATCCACGAGACCCTTCTTATGAGTTGTGGAATGACATACGGCTCGTAGACTAGGGTGTCACAAAAGTTTAGCTACTGAAATTCTCCACAAGTGCACTTACGACTCGTAGAAACTCATACTGGCCGTAGAGTACTTCGTAACATGCTTCCTTCCTTAGACAAATTTTTGGTTCCTTAAAGCCCTTTTCACGATAACAGTCTACAAGTCGTGGAATGTTCTACGACTCATATGTTACTTCGTAGACAATTCTAGTGACCCTTTTAAATTTTTTCATCTTTTCTTGGCAATTTTCACGAGGTCATCTATGACCCGTGGGTTTTCTTACAGGCCATAAATGGGCTCGTATAATCAAACCTCAAGGATTTTCTGCCTTCTCACTTTCCCAAGCTATTAAACATAGGGGGTGTTACAATGATAGTATGTAAATACGATAAAATTAACATATACAAGAAGGATATATAATGACAACACAGGATATAAAGACATGACTAATCCTACTACCCTACTATACCCCAAGGCTAGACAACAATCTAACCCTACTAACCTATTAGTATGTTACTCTAATTCGCGACCTCCACTTCTTTCTATCTAAGGTCATGTTTTCGGTGAGATCAAGTTTGACCATATCTTGTTTGATCACCTTCCCCCAATACTTCTTCGATCTACCTCTACTCCTTCGTTTAACTCCTAAATTCAACCTCTTGCATCTCCTAACAGGAGCGTTTGTACTTCTTCTCTGCACATGTCCAAACCATCGCAGTCTCACTTCCCTCATTTTGTCAGCCACAGGGGTCACCTCTAGCTTCTCCCGAATGGTCTCCTTCCTAATCTTATCACTCATGGTATGTCCACACATCCATCTCAAAATCCTCATTTCTGCGACGTGTATCTTCTGAACATGTGAATTTTTTATTAGCCAACACTCCATCCCATACAACAAAAATGGTCTAACCACCATTCTATAAAACTTGCCTTTGAGTTTAGGTGATATCTTCTTATCACAAAGTACTCCAGAGGCAAGCCTCCATTGCGTCCATGTTGCCCCAATACGATGTGTGACATACTAGTCGATATCGCCACTACTCTGGATGATGGACCCAAGGTATTTAAAATTTTCTCTCTTGAGAATATGTTGAGTGGCAAGCCTCTCATCGATGTCCGCTTCATCCCTCACAACACTAAATTTGCACTCCAAGTATTCTGTTTTGGTCTTGATCAGTTTGAACCCTTTGGATTCCAAAGCATGTCTCCAAACCTCCAGTATATCATTAACTTTAGCCTGAGTCTCATCAATCAGTACTATGTTATCCGCAAATATCATACACTATGTGTGTATATAATATATACACTATGTATATATGTATATATATGCTCACATATTAATATATTGTTGTATATAGATATTTTCATAGATATACTATCATTTTAACAAACTCATTTTTTGATTTAACAAAGTATTATATATTTGGACTTAAAATATAAATATTTATTAGTATGGATTTAGTTCAGATAAGTTAAATTTATGATTTTTTTTTCTTGTGAATATGATGGAAACTTATAAGAAAAGGTACTTTTCATCATAAGGCATTATAAAAAGGAAAATTATCAAAAATGCTCTACATTTATAGTTTGATCCAAAAATGTCTTTGCAGTCAATATTTTGGTCCAAAAATGTCTCTTTTTAGATAAATTTGTTATTTATTTTATTTTTGAATACATTCTTTTCCTAATAATATTTTTTTGGTTAGCAAATATATATCCTACTTCAATTTGTGAAAAATTTAGAACTAAAAATATTTATTGTTTCATTATAATTATTTTTTATTGTTATCTAAAAAAAATTAATGATGAATTTACTATAATTTAATATTTATGACATATTTTATTTGTTACAAGGGGACGATGTTCTATTTTAATTGATAAAATGAGATTAAGAAAAAAACTATTTTTCTATTTTTTTATTAGTTAAAGTGATTTTAAAAGAAATAAAACAAGAAAAATGTTCTTTAAAATTAATGTTTTTATTAGGAACACAATATGTTAAAAAAATAATAGTTTTATTTTTTTTAAAATATATTTGACCCATTTAGTAATAATAAGAATATTTTTGGACCAAATTACCAACAACAAGGACATTTTTGAATCAAAATATTGACGTTTATATTTGAATCAAAGTATAAACAAATACATTTTTATTCATTTTACCTGATTTAAGGATATTTTTAATCCTTTATCCTAAGTGTCAAAAATATACTTAAATTTTTTTTTTTTTAGTTTCATACCTAAACTTAAAAGTGTGAATTTCATATCTAGGTTATCACTTATTAGTTTGAGAAACATACTTATCTATTTTATTCTACTCTGTATTCTCTCTTCTATTTTTAAAAAAATATCACATTAACACTCTATATGGATAAAGAAAAATGATAATTAGCATATATTTTTTACACTTACCTCTTTCTTTTTCAATACAAACTTATTTTTCTTACTGTTCGTCTTTCCCTTTCTCGAAACAAAATTCCGAACGAGGCAACGTTACAGAATTTTGTGCCACAAAAATGTTAAAACCTACACCTTTCAGGTCATTCACCTTCCTCCTATCACCCCGTCGTCTTCTCCATGCCTCATCCACCAACACAATCCAATTTGCTCCTCAACGACCAGTAAATGAATCCCACCTCTTAAGAGTCTCTACAATTCTCTACCAGCAACAGTATTCATCTGACCAGAAAATCCACAATAACCTCTGTAAAACACCATTTGAACTCACCCATGAGTTTTTCCTTCAAATATGCAACAAATTCCAATATTCTTGGAGACCCGTTTACAAATTCTATCAATTTACCAAGACCCAACCCCATTTCAACCACACATCCACTACCTTAAACAAAATGCTAGATGTAATTGGAAAATCAAGAAACATAGATCTTTTTTGGGAAGTTCTTCAAGAAATTGGAAGGTGTCAATTGGTTACCCCTAAGACTTATGTGGTTGGGGTGAAAACTCTTGCTTCTGCTAGGGAGTTGAAGAAATGTGTTGGGGTTTTTCATTTGTTGAGTGGGTTTGGATATGGGTATAGTGTGGATATATTGAACAAGGTAGTTGAAGCCCTTTGTAGATCTAAGCTTGTGGAGGAGGCTGAGCATGTTGTATTGAAGTTGAAAGATTGGATTAAACCAAATGGGGTTACTTATAGATGGTTGATTTATGGGTTTTGTGATGTTGGTAATGTGATTGAAGCTTCAAAGATTTGGAATTTAATGGTGGATGAAGGTTTTGAACCTGACATTGTGTCGATTGAGACTATGATGGAGACCTTTTTCAAGAAGGATCGATATGTTGAAGCGTTGAAAGTTTTTCAGTCAGTTAGAGTAAATAGGATGAGTGAATTAGGGATTTCAACTTATAGGTTGGTGATCAATTGGCTGTGCAAGCAAGGGAAGCTTGGAGAGAGTTACTTAGTGTTTGAAGAAATGCAAAAGAGAGGGATTAAAGCCGATAATCATACATTAGGATCGATAATTTATGGGCTTATGAGTAGAGGAAGGGTTATGGAGGCGTATAGGATCATGGAAGGAATAGAGAAGCCTGATATAAGTGTTTATCATGGGATAATCAAGGGGTTGTTGAGGTTGAAAAGAGCAAGTGAAGCAACTCAAGTATTTAGGGAGATGATTAAAAGGGGATGTGAGCCGATAATGCATACGTATGTTATGTTATTGCAAGGGCATTTGGGGAAGAGAGGGAGGAAAGGATCAGATCCTCTTGTGAATTTTGACACCATTTTCGTAGGAGGTTTGGTTAAGGCAGGGAAGACACTGGAGGCGAATAAATATGCAGAGAGATTACTGTACAGTAAAGTTGAGGTGCCTAGGTTTGATTACAACAAGTTCTTGTATTATTATTCCAATGAGGAAGGTGTGGTTATGTTTGAGGTGATGAGCCAAAAACTTAGAGAGGTTGGGCACTTTGATTTAGCTGATATATTTGCAAGGTATGGTGAGAAAATGGCAACTAGGGATAGGAGAAGAATTAGAACAACAGAGTCATGAATGCTATCACACCAAGTTACATTTCCATTTCCATTCCCATGATCACAACTTATTCTTGCAGGTGAGCTGAAGCTCCCTTCCCCTATTTAGTCCACTTGATGAAACAAACAATGGTCGAATGATGCTTGCGTATAATTGAAATTCTATGGCAGGGAGGAGCTTCAAGCTGGCCCATGTAAACCCCAGCTAGTGTCCTTTATCTCGCTCCCTTTCTTCTGGTAGTTGCACTTGGAACCTGAATATACACACCTCAGTGGGAAAAGGAGAGGAGAGGTAAGCGTGTAAGTTGTTGTCAACTGGCTCCAGGAACAGTTTGGAAAAAGATGTTTCATACTGGCAATCCAAGAACTTAGAATTTAGTGAATGGTGAAAGATTCAGAATTGTCAAGCAATTCCCTCAAGATAGAGAAATATAGCAATGAAGATATCCAGTGAACTGTTTGTCACAAATCCCGGGCTATCCATAGAGTGTGTAGAGCTAGAAAACCAGGTGTATCTTGGGAAGCCATTCATTATGATTGATTCTTACATTTTGTGACAAAATCTCTTGCTTTGACAGAAGGTGCTTCTTCACTAAACAACATCATTTTAGTTACAAAATTGTATAAGATAGCTTAAAAACTGAAAAAAAGAAGAAAAACAATGCTGAATGAATTGCTACATCAATCTTTTTAAAGGGAAAATTCTTCTTTCTGTGCTGCCTATACTCCAGCAAACTACAGCTTCCAAAAAATTATATTTCCGCCTACCGTATTGTCAATCCACAAGATGCCAAGATTGAAAAGTGGTCGTGCAGCTTACAGCCTGGCTAGACAAAAAGTCAGTCCCATTACATAATAAAATGATACTATTTGCAGGCAAAGGAAATGCAGAACTAAGAGGGAAAAAGGGTGCGAGCGAGCACACATACGAACTGGCTAATCATTGAACTGTGAATTCCACTTCAAGATGATCACTTTCTCATGAATGATTTTTGGCATACGAGTAACCGTAGGTCACTTCCATCCTGGAGGTCAATCACCCTGGCTTCCCACCGCATTTGTGTGGCTAACATCCGCACTTTCTCTATGGGGCCCAATTTATCAGACAGAATAATCCATCCCTGTCAAAGGAATCAAGCAAACATGAGCGACACATTTTGAAAATGTTTTCAGTCATCAAATAGAACCCCAAAGATAAAAGAGTATCACAAGCAAGCAATGAACCACACCTCAAAAGATGGACACAGAGACCATATAGCTGACACAGACCCGGGACATGACTCCCCACGACTGATTCCAACTTGGGACTCGAATCCCATCTCCCGACCAAACCAAGGCCCCACTTAGGGCTTGACTCCCGATCCCAACTCACAATCTCAACCCTGACTACAACTCCCAACTCGGACTATGACTCTCGACCACTTAATTTCTAGAAAAACATTTTCTAGGAAAACACAAAAATAGTTTTCTTCATACAAAACACACCCTAAAAGGAAAGAACCAAAAAAAATGTTTGCGATCCAGAATAGCTATTTCTTTTTACACATAATAAGAAGTAATGGATAATACAGATATCCATATTATTTGCTGATTTAACCATTTTTTATCCATATCAAATATGGGCTGGTAAAATATTTTATCCGTTTTTACCTGAACTCATTTTTGATCCACTTATATCCTACTTGACTCGCCTGTTTTCCATTCCTAAGCATATCTAAGAAAAGCAAGCTTATGTTTAAGAAAAAGTAAAACGAATATAATCTGAAAGTGCAGACTTCAAATACAGTATTACCTCAGGCCGTAAGATACGGTCCATCTCAAAAAGCACTTTAACTATACTGCATCCTTGTGAATCAAGGTGCGACAGAAGTCCATTACCATGGAGCAAATCGTATGTTCGTGGATATGTAGGAAACGGTTCACACCTGGCCCAATATTAAAAACATTGGATATCAGTTTCAAACAAAATTCTTCAAACTCATATGATTGTATCCACTATTCATGGGGGAAAGAGCATGAGTCAAAAATCAACAATAAACATCCTGTTGAGGATAAGGCCAAGCTTGTTATGTTGCTTATGGCTCCGGTTTTTCCTTTATCTACAACTTCTCCCTGACCAAATAGACATTGCTTTATGCCAGAAAACATTTAAGAATCAGAAAAGGGTACAATCACAGGACAAACTATACTATGTTATGAGGTCTTCGAACCCACACATTAAATTTGGAGATGCTTAATTGTAAATAACAGCATCTGATCATTTGATAATATTACAATCTGTCTAATAGGTTTTGGGTCAGCTATTATAGCAACGTCTTATTTTAGGATAGTCTAATTTTGTAGAAGTCATTTAAGTGATTTATGATCACACACATTACGAGAAATACATACTTGCTACTTATTCACACAGCTCTGTGATTTTCTTCACTAAAATAATCTGCAAGATAATAGCTGAATCACAAACTTTAGATAGATAAATTATGCACAATATCCAAAAGCAGAGACTAACACATAATATCTTACCAGTTATGCAGAATGCCAGCAAAGCCTCGATCAAGTATCAGAGGAAGTGTATTATGAACCCCAAAAGGCACAACATTCATCACCCAAACTGATTTTCTTGCCTCCAACAATGCAGCATTTAAACCCCCATAATGAGCATTCATGTCCAAGACATTCCGCACCATATTATATGGAGGCAATGGATCATCATCGCCTGGCCTCTTTGGATGGTCAGAGAAAATCAAGGGTGACAGCAAAGACCAATAGTTTCTCATAGCTGATTTCCAGAATTCTGAATCCTCAAAGAAATTGTCAGGATGAACTCCTGCCATAAAACAAACCACAGGCAATGACTGCATGTTAACAATAAAGACCCAAAATGGCAGGAAATGAGAAAATGATGGTAAAGTTGAACAAACCAATTTTATATAAATAAACTTGCCATGAACTTTGAGCTCAGTTGAGTTCATAGAATCAGATCTGCTATGTATTGGAACCCATCGATCACTGCCTGTTCCAGATATACAATGTGCAAGTGGTTGGTAGTACAGTTGCATATCCTGTCCTTTACAAATTGGTATAGTACCCTGCTTGCTACATAAAAAATCAAAAGCCAACTAGAGAAGGTTAGACGGTGAAAAAACATAAAAAGAAACTGTAACTTGAAAAAGAGAACAGAAATGGAGACATCTACATCTAAGTCTGAGCATGACGACAGCTTTTCCGTTACTTTTTAGTGGGATGTGGGAGGGGTAGAAGTAAGGCTTTTAAAATAAAAAAGTACAATCAAAGCTCCCCTGTAACAATATTGCACTATAACAGCCTGATTTTTCATGTTATGTTGTGCTTCTCGGCAACAATATTCTACCTATAACAACAATGACCTTTATTATAGCAATACGCTCTTTGTAAATTTACCCCTCCATAACAATAATACTCAAATATTGTATAATAATATGTTGTAAGAAATATATTATGTATAAAATAAAATATTAAAATATTTATGGTAATCGTCATGTACATAATAAATTTCAAGTATGAATATCGATCTAAAGAAAAAAATTGTATTTAAATGGTGCCCATAAGTTATGGTTATAACTTCATGAGGAAAGACTACTAATGTTTGTCTCATTTACATTCATAATTTTGCGTACTTTTGTTTATAATAACTAAATGAGATCTAAATGTCAAATGTCAGTACATATGTAATGACCCTCCAGGTTATCTTTGTGTTTCTGCATCATTTTCATCGGTCAGAGAGTTCCTATAGCGACCCTAGGTAATTAATGACTTGTTGGTACTGACTAATCGTTCATTTGGAAGTTGTGCAGTTTGCCATGTTGGAAGGCCTGTTAAGGTTTCACTTTTTGAAGGACAATATGGGTAAACGGCCTCAGAACAGAATTCTAACAGTTCCATCAGCTCTGAAATGGCCAAATTATGCTAGAAGCATGGTTGATTCGAGTAAGGCTTTCGGTGTGAGTTTGTACCGAATTTTGCATTTTTTAGCCTTTAAAACATGCAAATAGTTGATTTTGATCAATATTCTTGGGAAACGTGCCCGAATGGAAATTCTGATAGCCCGGTTAGCTCCGGAACATCGAGTTTGGTCTAGAACATCCTTTCGTTCGATCCCCAAGGTTTTCGGGTTCATTTTGGGTGGCTCGATGGGAATTGACTAATTATGGCTTTGGGAAGTGGGACCCACATTTGGTCGTAACGACTTTGTACGGGAATTCCAACTGCGCCATTGGGTTTGGAACGTCGATTTTGGTAGGGTTACATAGTTCATTTGTGTGTACGGGGTTCCGAACACCCGTCGGGAAAAATTGAAGTTGGAAGAAACCAGATTCTTAGCTGTGTACTGGTATGTCACTTTAGCGGCCCTGACTTCGCTAAAGTGCCCAAGGCTCCGCTTTAGTGACAGCTGCCCACGTGGGGACCATCGCTATGGTGATCCCTGGGTCGCTGTAGTGAAGGTTCGCTTAAGCGACCCTAGGCTCACTATAGCAAAGCCCGCCCCTTGTGGGGGGTCAGCTTAGCGGTTCGCTTTTAGCTATACCCGTGGAGGTGAGATATATATCAGTAATTTCTAGAATTCGACCAAGGAGGAAAACTTTCACCTGCGATTTCTTGAGCATTTTGAGGCCGAATTGATTGATTCAAAAGGCTAACATGCGTGGAATTTCGAGGAGAACGTTGTGGAAGTGTTAGAAATTACATTTGGCACGTCATTCGAGGTAATTTTTAATTTTTTGCTGCTGTAAATTGGATTTGGTTTTTTGGAAACTTTGGAAATTGATTACTCGGTCGTTTTGGATCGGATTTCAATGAGTTTTGGGTCGATTCTGTGTAATTTTTCGAGGCACACATTGTGGTGTTGTCGGAATCTTCGGAGCGAGCTGCATTGGAGGTGGAATTGCTACGGAAACTACTGCCTATTCGTATATTGTCCGAAAAGAAATGTCGTCTTGTGATTTTGGTATTGGAACAATCGTATTAACGTTGTAATCCTTTTTTTTGACAGCGTTCTAAGGCTGTTCAAAAGGGTAGAGCACCTGCGGAGTGATTGGGAGCACACGTGATCAGCGTTCAGGTAGACTACGATCTCTCTTCTTCTAGATTAAGTTTGAATGTGTGAATCTTGTTTGGATAGCATGAATAGTGGGCAAGGATTTAGTTCCTAGATCATACATGATGGGTTTACAGTGTAGTGTTAACTAATATATGAGGTTGTCAGAGTATCTGCTGATATGTTGAGATTACTTGTGAGTGGTATATTGATTGTCTGCTGCATCTATGACTACTGGATGCTTGTTGGGCCTTAGTCTAGGCTTAGGCTAGTGATGCCCTAGACCTGCATTATTCAGGGTTTGTTATATATTTATCCGGTGTGACTTGAGAGGCGTAGATCCTTGTATACCGGACAAGTAGACTTGAGTCTGTAGAGTTGAGCCTTAGATAGGCCATGCCGAGACAGGAACCTGATTATTCATACGGTTGGCTGGCTATTTTGGAACGTTCCCGCGATACATTAGATTCTACTCGGATATAGAGGTGACTGACGATGTCACTTTGGAGCTTTGGGTAAAGTCTCATCCAGTTAAGGGCCCGAGCACTCCCCGTAATTGGTCATGTATTCTCCCACTAGGAAGTGTTTAAACGAGGATCAACTACATTCTGTATACCCTTAGTAAAGGCTATATCGATGGAGGGCATATTGGACTAGTTTGAGGTCTAAGGGTCAGGTCAGACCACTGGCCATGTCTGACCGTAGGTTGGGTTGAAGGCCAGGTCATAGCTTGGGTTGAAGGTCAGGTCGGGATATACAGTCTAGGTCTACAGCCATGTCAGATGATTCGACTGGTACTGAGACTACATGAATGTCGTTGGGTGATGAGTTCATTAGAATCTTGTCACCATTAGACCCTGTTCCAGCCTATACCTCTTCACCCAGTCATTATGCGTGGGTGTACCTTCGAGGCTTATGGGAGCCCAGTTGGCATATAGACAGTAGGGCCTTACACCTGCGTACATTACTACACCTTTGCCTAGTTCTGGTTACCACCATATTCGCTGGCATACTTACCTGGTTCTGATGATTAGACACTTGTGGAGTTATATTTTAGCTTATCCCTGCTTTATTTACTGTTTCTTACTCAGGCGGCCTATGATGCCTACTGGGTACCATATTTTTGGTACTCATACAACACTCTGCATCTGTTTCATGATGCAGGACCCAGCACGAGCCAACAACATTGATTCCTCCTGTGATTGCTGTAATATCCAAAGAATTGTGGTGAGTATTAGGTGTCCTTGGATCCTTCCAGTTTCCATCTGTACTGGTGGTTGTCTTTTGCTTTCAGAGACTTGCCTTGTATATCATTTTGGGCCTTGTATATGTATATGTATATAGTTTATGACTCAATTATGTTGTATCGTGTCTATAGTAGCTCTGTACAGGTGACTTCCAGGTTCTGGAAAAGTTTTTCTAGTGGTTGTTTTTATATATATAGTGTCAGTTCTGCTTCGTTACGAATAGATTGTCAGTTAATATCTGTTGGGTTATCTTCGGCCCTCGCACCCGCTACTAGCGGTTCCGGGTTATGGGTTGGCTTGCCTATCGGAGGAGATTAAGGTAGGCGCCATCATGACCTATACAGTCAAATCGTGACAAATACATATGTAACAACACCTCATTATTATAACCACCATGAAAACTTTCAGACAAACAGTGTCACTATAAGGAGATTTCACTATATACAAAATGTGAATTAGTTCAAAGCTAACCATGCACACATACAAAATCCAAGTACACCTAAGAATAATGTATTTAAACCCAAAAATAATCAAATTATCTTCCTGAGTCTAGTACTCTGCAATTGATTGTAACTTTCATTTAAATGATTATTCTTCAACTTTTAGCTTTTCAACTAAATAAAGTGAAATCAAAAGTAGGTTAAAGGATACGAGGAACAACATATAGAGAGAATACATGACATTGGCTTCTTTGTTAGTCTTACCCAGATGTGTAGCACTGTGAATCAACCGTCTTCTGCCAGATGAAAGTTTCTTCTTGCTGTTCCAAAAGAGACCAACAGAGCTTCTTAGTGAACTCTTCCACAGGAGAAGACATGCTTCCCTTCCTTGCATTGGTAGAGCTACCCTGCTTCCGGGTGGTGGGTGAGGTAAAAACAAAGAAACCTCCAGGCTTGAGCACACGGTCAATTTCAATAAGAAACAGCCCATCTGTTTTGTCAAATCATTATTAGTTTCATGCCACTTGTTCGGGTATAAATCCTCAGAACGTCAGTTACCATACTGATGGTTGTTGAGTGATCCAATAAAGAAAAAAAGTAAACCACAAAAACTAGAATGTGTTACTATCAGAAAAAAATGAGGGTGTCTGACTGTGAAGATCGATTTTGTTTCAGCTTAGCAATAAAAAACAATCATCCCAGGCAGAAGACTGTCTTAACTTCCAGGGAAGCAGCTGGTGGCAGTTACATTTAGGTGAGACAGGGCTGGGAACTGGATTTAAATCAGAACCAATGATTTATCAGCTCGATCACCAAAAAAGTTCTAGTGAGACTGGTCATATCAACTAGATTTATTTATTTTGGAGGAGATGCTTTTGACTGTAAAGAGGTTCATTGTGAAGTAGACAGTTCAGGAGATAACATGGGTTACTAGTTGTGAAGTATATCCCACTCTAACAACATGAATTGGACTAGTAAAATGAAGTAAATATCAAAATTAGGTACATTGAAAAACACTTGATGGAAAAAGATCTTCATAAACTACTGGTGGGAGATCAGGCAGGTCACATAAAACGATAATGAGATAAGTATGGGAAAGACAGTTCTTGAGCAGCAAAGGCAATACCTTTGCTATCCCAAATGATTCCACACTGAGCACAATGTACCATATCATAGGACAACGATGGAAATGGTAGCTGTTTTGAAATAAAGTTTCCAATTACTGCAGGAAGGCCTCTCTCGAGTGCTATCTGAACTTGGCTACCAGATGGCTCATAAGCTGCCACACAAAGAGCCATCAAGTTCAACGAGAGTAGGTGGGCACTGAAGCTACCAAAGCCACAACCAATATCTAGTACAGTACGCACCTGTTATTCAGTAAATAAAAAATCTTATATTCAACAGGTAGAATTATGGTTCTGCATCACAGTTCCAATGCTATGAAACCAGTAGCATACTAGAATTGATTCTTCAGAAACCAGCAATGACCCAAACAAGTAGCTTATGGTAGGATGAACAGAAGATTACTTACACCAGCTTGAAGGAATTCTGTGTCACTTCCCAGTCCAATCATCTCTGCGATTTGGTGAGAATAATCTTTGACATCATCAAACATCATCCCATCTTGTGAATGGAAAGCAATTTGATTCTCTTCTAGTAACATTAGCCTGGAGAAAAGAAGAGTCACAATAAGGTAGAGAGATAGCTGTCACCTTACATAAAGACTTCAAAGATTATTCCTACAAATGAATAATTCCAAGAGCTCGGAAACTCAAAATGCAGGCCTTCATCCTTCAAGCATGTTAAGCACAACAATTTGACATGTTAAGATCATTGATGAGATCATTTAATTTACTTTACCTTTTCATAATGCTTCCAGAAGAAAGAAACTGATTTGCTGTTAGCTTCACATTTCCACTCCATATAACATCCCTTCCTACTGGCCAAGACAACGGAATCTTATAGTCCTTAGGAGGACGAATCAGACAATATTGATGTTCTCGTGATAACTCACAATGCTGATCTAACTCCTCCCCATCTTTAAACCCAGCTAGAATATTTGCAGACACGTTATAGCAAGGTACATAGTTTTCTCTTTCCTTACCACAAACACCAACATCCTTCATCTGATTTTCTCCCACAGAAATGCTTTTTAGCTCTAAATAATCACTTCTTGCTTGCTCCTTTAGCTTTCTGTAATTTGTATATATGTCATTCTTCACAGAGGAAGCAACCGAACTAAAGGTACTTGAAGATGATTCTAGCAATGCTATCACCACCAAGACACTGACAAGACACAAGAGTAACCAGTTGAATGGTGATCTTGACCTGACATTTTTTGATAATTTGTTAAGCAAAGGGCTTTTCATCTCCACTTTATGTAACTTCTACAAAGTTCAAGTTGAAAAGATCACAATGGGCTCGCTATTTGCTTCAACATGAATCTCCAAGAACTATGAAAACTATGAGCTTTCATCAGATATCATCTCCCACATATATCACACAAAATTCGAACAATTTCAACTAGCATTGGTTAGAACTCAACCTAACTTCCTTAAGAGAATGGAACTTCAAATCATACCAAACCAATCAGATAATCAAGATCACAATCAGCACAATCTTGATCTTGTACGTCTCCAATTGGAAACTAAAACAAAAAGTTTAGATCAACCATGACTCCTCCCAGATGGTAATGATGCATCAATTACCGTCAAATATACTTGAAAAGTCCTCCAAAACACAACTGCACTGAAAATCCCAATTCCAGAACAACTCTAGCTATATCCTCAAATACAAAGTAATCCAAACCCGGCAAATGCACTGACAGATCAACCTGCAAAAACACCAAATCTAAAATCAATGAGAATAGGAAAAATTGCAAAAATGAAAAGGAAAAACAAACATAAACTAACACCCTAAGCAGAATTGGTCCCCCCCACATTCCGAATTTCCAGAGTCTCTAATACAGATCAGATCCAAATCAAGCTGCACTAGAATCAAATCACATTCTATAAATTCGATTACTAATAAAGTCAGAGACGAATCTAGGCCTTTGCAGCAGATTCAACTAAACACATTGATTCTCACGGTTCAAATCATGTAAACACCTATAAAACTATTACACATACACAATATAATCTACGATTGCAACATGTTATAAAACAATTACACATACACAATATAATCTACGCTTGCACATGTTCTCAACTCACTAACTCTAAATTCTAGACCAATAACTGTAACCAGAGGTCTCGGGTTATTGTAGCTTGTCACATAGCATTCCTTCGTAAATGCTCCTTACGGAAGCACAATTTGAATACCGAACACCATATGTAAACCAAAAGAGTCGAAATTCTGGAATCACAATGAAACAAAACTAATGATTAGGATTGTTAATATACCAGTTTGCAACAATGCGAGTGGAAGTGTGAGTTGGTTGGTGGAATTCCGTTATATATAATATATACGCATAGATTGAACAGCTGCAGAGGGCTAGGCAGAATTTGGATTTGCCATTGATGTTTAGAGAGAGAGAGATTGCGTGCGTGAGTTCTCTTTTGGGGAAACCAATTATTTAAACATAATTAAACACGAGTTGAACAGATCCAATTATACAGAGGTTCGTATACCGAGACGTACTAGGGGAATAATCACTTCTCTCAAACTTGCAAAAAGCGAATCAAAAGATGGGTATGTTTTCTGCTCATGAGATCCCAAATTACAATTACTTTTGGCTTATTCTCCTCATCCAGCTTTACTTGCGCGGTTACAGAAATTAAAAAGTAGTAAATAATAAAGATAATTTATCAAATTATCCTTTAAATATAATTAATATAATAGAAAAATAACTATAATTAATGATAAGGGTAAATTAAAAATTAAGTGTAAAATTATCTATTGATTTCATAAACTGGACAAGTATTATTGGACATCATAAAATAATATAGAGACTAAGTAAAGATGGACAAAGGGAGTAACATTTTTTCCCCTTGAAAAATTGAAGATTAAAATTGACAAGCTCATAAAGCCAACCTAACACAATAAATAATACATATTGTACGCAAGAAATCAAATATAGAGACGAGTAAACAAAATCACCTTTGTTTCTTTTTAAAACTATATAATATTTATCAGTAAACTATCCCTATATTTCTTAAAATGTATTCCCTTTGTGTTTTTAATTTAATCAACATTTAAAAAAATAAATTTTTACTTTTACGTATTACTTTTAACATATAAAAAATAATTATGTTTTCTCATTTTATCCTCAATACTAATTCTCCAAATGATTTCTCAATGCTTAAAACTATACATTAATTAACATAAATATTATGATAAAATATTTATAGAGAAAACAACATTCCTATACACGACATTAAATTGAATGAATGTGTCAATAAACTTTATTTACGACCAAAAGTCAATATTTTTTTAATCAAAATATACATGTATGATGAAAGCCTCAAAATAAATAAATAAATAAATAAAAACAGAACAAAAAAAAAAAGAAGAAAAAGGCATAAATTTCCCCTTCAACTTGTATCGAAAAGTCAGTTACACACTTAAACTATTATAACGATCTATTACACACATTTACTATTCAAAAGTGAATTTATTTACCCCCTAAAACTGACGTGGCAAAACAATTTTAAAAAATAATTAAATATGTGTGTTAGAAAAAGTAAAGCGTTAGAAAAGATAAAGTTAGAAAAAATATAGATCAACCCCCTTCCCCTCTTCATCTTCACACCTCATTCATCATCCTCTTTTTCTTCACTCATCATCCTCTTCTTCTTCACTCATCATCCTCTTCTTCTTCATTCTTTTTTTTTAATCTTTTACCTCGTGCCAGAAAGAAAACCCCCTTCTTCTTCACACTGATGTCAGGAATCATTTTAAATCCGAAAAAAAAAGAAGAAGATTTTAAATCTGGTAAATAACACTGATGTCAAGAATCATTTTCCTCGTCTTAGAAGGTTCCCAATTTCAACAAATCAATCATTTTTTATTTTAAATTATTGGGTTTCAATTTATGAATTGGGTTTTTCAAATTTGAGTCTGATTCAAATTTGGGGATTTTCAAAGATATTCCTAATTTTAATGTTTAGGATTTAAGATAGATGTCAATTTCAATTTTTTCTGATAAAATTAACTAGATTCGAAAAAGATAAGAAAAAAGAGTTTGTTTTGGTCTTTGTCGTTGGTGACTGATTTGGGTTTCCAAGTTGTTTTATGGTGGTTTAGGTGACTGTTTGGTGGCTATTGAGGTGGTTGTATGGTGGTTGTTTGATGGTTGTGTGATGACTTTTAGTTCATCGGAAAAAAAGAGGGAATGTATTATGGAGGTGAATTTATAATGATGATGGGTTGGTTGTTCTTCGTCGAAGAATACAAAAAGAATTGTGAATATATATTCTTTTCCAGTGACTTCTCATTATTTTTCGGATGAAGAGTTTTATGATAAGAAATGGAGGCATCTGTAATGGAATGTAGTGCTACTTAGACAACACGAAGAGAGAATCATTCATGTGGGTAGATTTATTGAATAATCTTTTATTCACACACCTCATGTTCTTTTCCGGTGATTAATCATTAACATGAAGCGGGTGAATAAAAATAATTTTTTCGATTAGATTAGAGATGAAGTGAGTGGGATTATGTGAAGAAGAAGATATGATTATTAAAGAATTTTAATAATTAATTAGTATAAAAATATAGTTAACAAAGGAAAAATTAATTAATAGAAAGAAAAAATCAAAAAAATATAAAAAGTTTTAATTTCTGACATGACGCTGATGTAGCACTTATGTGACAGCAAGTGTAATACATCACACACTGTGAGAGTGGTATTACATGTCTCGGGGGTGCATTAAATTCACTTTTAAGTAGTAAAAGTGTGTAATAGGTCGTTGTGATAGTTTAAGTGTGTAACTGACTTTTTGAAACAAGTTCAAGAAGGAATTTGTGTCTTTAATGAGCTTTGTCTCTTTCATACTTGGGGAAAACACACACACACACACAAAAAAAATATACTCAATTTTTAATTGAAATAAACTAAAAACCCAAAAAAAACAAAACTCAACACCATTTTTTTTCATTTTTGCACGAGACATATATATTTTTTAATTTTCACCAAACTTAACACCAATTTTCTAACCAAAAAAATGAAAAAAACCTTTATAAGAAAAATTTTATTATCATAATAATTCTAAAATAAATTTAAATAAAAATAACCAACCATGCTATCACTTTTAAACACTATCAGTAATCACTTAGTACTAATCCACGATTTAAAAAAAAATAAATTTCACCAAATCTAACATCAATTTTTCAACTAAGAAAATTGAAAGTTCTGATCCACTAAACCAAACATCAACTATTTTAGGTTTTACCAATTTTAACACCAATCGCTTTACCAAAAAATTGAATATGCTCATTTAGCAAGTTTAACAACAACCATTCTTTGTTGAAAAAAATCTCTTCCAAAAACGAGTACAATGTCTTAATAGATGTAAAAGAAATTCAAAAGAAAAAAAATCAACCATGCTAACACTTTTAACTATCATCAGTCACCAATTTTTTTTTTTTTTTGTAAAAATTTTACAAATACCATACTTTTTAATGGTAATTCCTTCTTATACCAACAAATTGTAAAATTACCTATAATGCCAGATTTTATAGGCGCTTTGATACCTTGAAGTTTTGTTGATACATAACGGAAAAAAGGAAAGAAATCGAGCAGTTACGCTAAAAAAGGGCATCTACTGGAAAATTGAATTCAATCTTCCGTTAATTAAGCAGTAACGGAACTAGGTGATTTTCAGTTGCTATGTATGCGTAACTGAAAAACATTATCACCAAAAAAATCTCTCAAGAAAAGAATAGTCTTGCAAAAACTGGAAAAGATCACTGGAAGACGAAATCATTGATATGAACGTATCGATTTTGCTGCGTCATTCAGGAAAGTGGGTGTAACAATCCGAAAATTTCCAAAACTCCTTATGGTTTATATTGTATGATATTATACTAGTCATGTTTGAAATTTGGTAGCCATGTGTTGAGTTTAAGTGGCCGAACGTAAAACGGATCATTTTGAGGCCCAGAGGGGCAGTT
>JBCEWC010008163.1:0-20352 GCA_038996855.1 Solanum aculeatissimum | reverse complement strand
CCTTGGTCCTCAATTTACTAACTTGACGATCAAGGATTTGGACTAGAATCTCCTAATAGGAAAAATTATCACTAACCTCAACACTCTTAGGGGTCGTTTGGTGTGAGGGATAAAAATAAATAGTGATGGGATAAAAAATAGTGAAGGGATAAGATTTTGGTTTCTTGTTTGGTTGTATAGTTTGGGATAACTTATCCCACCATTTATACAATAGTGATTTGAATAAGTTATCCCATATCCATGGTGGGATAAATTATCCCAGGATAATTAATCCCAGGATAACTAATCCTGGTATAAATTATTCCCAACCAAATGACCCCTTAATAGGAACCACTAATGCAGGATCTGCCAAACACTTTTTCAACATCAAAATATGGAATACAGGATTAATGGAGGCTAATTCTGATGATAACTCTCAACTCATAGGCTACATTCCTAACTCGCATGATAATATAATAGGGACCAATGTAACACATACTAAGCTTTCCCTTATTTCCAAATCTTGTGATGCCCTTCATGAGTGAAACCTTAAATATACACAATCACTCATTTTAAAATCTCTTCGTCTAACATTAGTGTAGGACTTTTGACGACTTTGTACAATATTCAACCTTACTTTAGCAATTTTCACCTTCTCTCTAGCTTTATAAACTAAGTCAGGTCCAATCAACTAATCTTAACCAACTTTAAACTACCTAATGGTGGTCTACATCTTTTCTCATACAAAGATTAATAATAGGCCATGTGAATGCTCGAATTATAATTATTATAATATGTGAACTCGATAAGAGGCAAATGGTCATACCAATTACCTTTCATGTCAATGAAATAGGCTCTCAATATATCTTCCAATGTCTAAATTGTGCACTCTACCTGGCTAAAATTAACCTTCAAACCCAATCCATTCTAAAGTAATCTCCAAAACTGGGTGGTAAATTGAGCTCCTCTGTCTAAGATGATTCATAAGGGAACTCCATGAAGTATGAAAATATCTCACATATATAATCTGGCTCTGCAGTGTTCATCATCTAAATATCCTAAAAGTGGGTTGATTTAGTCATTCTATACACAATCACCCAAATCAAATCATGTTGCTTGCAAGACTGAGATAAACCTATGATGAAATATATGTTGAGCATCTCGTACTTTCATTCAGAAACCTCTATGTTTTGCGTTAAACCACATGGACTTTAGGTTCTTCACTTTGATTTATTGGCAATTCAGACACTTGGAGATGTAGTTTGCGATATTCTTTTTCATACCACTCCGCCAATACGTCTTTCGCTAGTTATGATACCTATTTGTAAAACCTGTGTGAATGCAATATATGAAGTTATGAACTTCTGCCATAGTTCTATCTCTACAGTCATCCACCTTTGGAACGCATAATCTACCTAGATACTTCAACACGATATCTCTCTCTTTTAGAAAACCATAACCTTTTGTTTATGCACATCTTTCTTAAGTTGCAATAGTAAATAATATTGGTCTTTCTTCTCCTTTACCTCTACTATAAGAGATGATTCTAAGCTATTTTGCACAATAAATCCACTAGCATCAGAATTAACAAGTTGGACTCCCACTCATGCAAGTCCATGCACATTCTTTGCTAGTTCTCTCTTCATCCCTTTAAGGTTTATAGTACTACCCATGGACATTCTGCTAAATGTGTAGGTAACGACATTCACCTTTCCTAAGTGGTAATGAATGATCATTTCATAATCCTTGAGAAACTCAAGCCACCTATTCTACCTCAAGTTTAACTCCTTACTGAAATGTATTAAAAGCTCTTGTGATAAGTGAACACATCTACATGTAAACGATAAAAATAGTGACATCAAATTTTGATAGCAAATACTACCACTTTCAACTCAAGGTGATGAGTTGGATAATTCTTCTCCTTGATCTTATGTTGCTTGAATGCATAAGCTATAACCTTACCTTTCTGCATCAACACACACCCCAAACTAACTCTGTAAACATTATAATAGATAATAAACCCATTGGTTCCCTTGGGTAGGGACAATACTGGCGTAGTAGTCAATGTAGTTTTCAACTCTTGAGAGCCTTACTCACAAGCATCTAAGCATTAGAACTTAGCTTTTTTCTGAGTTAACTTGGTCAATGGGGTCGATATGGATAAAAGTCCTCCAAAAAACCATCACTAGTAACTAGCCAAACCCAAGAAGCTCCTTATGTTAGTTGCAGTAGTATGTCTAGACCGATTCTTCACTACCTCAATATTCTGTGTATCAAACCTAATACCATCACCAGATATGATGTAGCCTAAAAATTTCATGATTAAATTCACACTTGGAGAACTTAGCATATAACTCTCAATCCTTGAGAATCTTGAGAGTAATTTATAGATAGTTGGTATGCTCTTCCTTATTTTTGAAATAGAACAATATGTCATCGATGAACGCAATAACAAATATGTCCATGTATGGATTGGATACTCATTTTATAAGGTCCGTAAAAGATGCAATTATGTTAGTCAATCTAAAATACATAACAAGAAACTCAAAGTGACCATAACAGGTTCGAAAAACCATCTTCAAGATGTCTTTCAACTGATGATAGCCTAATTTGAGGATTATCTTAGAGAAGCATGTGACACTCTAAAGTTGATCAAAGAGGTCATTTATCCTAGGAAGAGGATACCTGTTCTTAATGGTGACCTTATTCAATTGGCGATAGTCAATACACATCATAAGAGACCCATCCTTTTTTGTATGAATAGGATGAGAGCACCCATTAGTGAGACATTCCGACTAATAAATCCCTTATCAAGAAGATATTTTAATTTCTCTTTTGACTAAGCAGAAGACATTCTATTTTAATTGGGGATGGACTCAAGAGATAGGGGCTCATTATCAACCTCTTTGACTCGGACTATATGATATATATACCCTTTGGAGATCAACATTCTAGCATTAAGGTAAGAAATAAAATGACTGTTAGGCACTAGGGGACTACCCTTGTACTCTTTGGCAGGCTCATTTGAAAATAAAAATTTAAAAACTTGAGTTCTACGGTCAACTATGGCATAGGCAGAATAAAGTCATTTCATGCCTAAAATGACATCAGAATCAACCATATCCAACTTAATTAGGTCAGCCATGGTATCTCTATGATAGATGGGGATAGTAAAATCCCTATAGACTCATGAATAGACTCACCAACACACGTACCATCTTGAATCGAAAATAATACTTTACTTTATTCATGAAAGCCGTCAAATTTATTCAAAACATGCTTAATATTGAGTTTAAAAGATAGTTTATTTAATGCATAAAAATTATGAATATCAACATCAAATAATGTATGAGAAAGTCATGATCATCAGCTCAACTAGGGTTTATGAAAAAGTAATCAGGAATGACAATCCTATTAGCCTGAGAGATAATAATTATTATTATTATAATATCAATTCATAAAAATATAGAACTCAATAGAAGAAAAAATAACTCAATTATATTTCAAAAACTATAATTTTACTCAACTCAATACTTATTTAAAATGGAAACTTAAATGTGGGGCGCATGGATGAACTCAATTAAATGCTATGATAGCCTTACGTACTTGAAAAGATCAAAACTTTACTAGGAATGATTAGAAGTTGATAAAATTGATTAAACCTTATCTCTTTCTCCTCTTGAATTAGCTCTCAAATTAATCTAGTTATTATGAGGATATGGGTACCATTCGGTTTATGTATGTGTCTTAATTTGATCCCAAAAAAACTTGGGTTTTATTAGAAAAAGACCAAAAAGATGAAATTAGCTTTCATTAAAACTAGCAATAGATACCATGAAACCCTGTCTACGAGTCGTAGTCCAATCTTCAATTCATAGAAAACCTTTTTCATTTCATGTGAAAAAGATGCCTAGGTCTAGGAAACCCCCTTTTACAGGTTGTCCATTGACAGGTCTTAATAAACCTCTTGTGGAATTCAGACAAATTCAAGGGTTGTCGACCTTGAACTACAAAACATCAATCAGGACTCGTGATCTGAACGATGGGGCATAGACCATTTCCATAAACCTCACCAACTCAGCAAATAGATGGACTACAAGATCGAGTCTATGGTTCATAGAAATTTCTATGGCTTTTTGACCTAGTTTTGTGGAACTCGGGATACTTTGCACACTGTATGATCCTCATCTACGAGCACCATCTTTAATTTGTAGGAGCATCTACGAGCCATAGAGTTATTCCGTAGATCATGTTCAAAAATAAAAATTTTCCAAATATGGCCACCAACCACAAGACCTAATTTATGGACAGTGGAAACTTCTATAGCTCGTAGAAGTGCCCAAATGGTTACTGATAGTGATAAACTGTTTTGCAGATTCTTTTGGGATTTTTGTCTTTTTGAAGTTAGGGTACCTTAAGGGTGTTACACTGTTAGAATGTCGAAACATGCTACCTGATCTAATAGTTATCATGTCAAAACATGACACTCGATCCAATGTGTGTTGGAATATGACACCCGATCCAATGTGTTTTTGAATGTGACATCAAATCCAATATGTGTCAAAACCTGACACTTGATCCAATATTTGTCAAAACCTGACACTTGATCCACTAATATATCGAAATATGATACCTGATACACTAATGTGTGGAGTCTGACACCTAATCCATAATCACAATCGCACTTACCACCACAATGAATAGTTTACAAACTTTAGTAATCAAGTTATCCATTCATTACATGCAGTTTGATTAGAGTTAGTCTATTATTAGGTTCATTTCATCATTCCCTCTTTCACATAAATGCAGATAATACTAATGATGTAGCTGAAAAGCACATATAACACAAATGAGAATTCAAACCATCACCAACAATGTAACCACCGCACTTGAAGCCACATGTAAACCAACGAGTTCATTGTATGAGATTACCAACATAGAGTCCTTTTACATTTACCCATTTATTTCATGAATATTCACTACTCTAATATTTCATAAGGTAAAGTCAATGTGAACACACCCATATATAAATACAAAAATAGTGCACACTGGACCCCTTAAATATCATAAGTCTTGGGTTCTCATAATAACCCAACAATTTCTTTACACAACTTCACAAGAATCAGCAATCATCTAAAGAAGAAATATTAAGGACAATCAAGAACTAATCTATCAGTGCTAAATATGATCTAATCATAATCCATATAATATATTTCTATCCTAACAACAATACACATACGTAGCCATCTATACTTCGTGCTTGAAGGTTTATTCATGATCTCTCTAGTCAATTTACATAATATCATATAATGTGAAGCTAGTTTATAACTACTCAATCGAGAAACCTAGCCTACCATGGCACTAAGCTGCTGCAACAAGTAACCTACCCTGATAATCTTCCTTCTTTTTCACATTTCTAAAAGCTAAATCATCTAGTAATAACAATTACAAGAGTAATTAATAAGCTACTCTTCCAACAAATACTTTGAGATTCAATTCCACGAGCTTTACCCTCTAATATATCTAAAAACTCTATGTTTTGAAATATACTGATTAATATTTAGGTCTACAAACATAATCTTTCAACACTAACTAAAATTTATGAGATTTCAACTTATTAATTCAGTTTACGCCAAAAAATTCCATTTTGGTTAACTAGACCATGATCAATCTAATTTTGTTCTAAAGATAAAAGAATCATACGAGTGTTTAGATTGATGGAAGGTCATACCTTGTAGTTGAAAATCAATGAAAAAGTGTGAAGATTGTCTCTCGCTTGCGCTAGCTTGATCTATAATGGGTTTTTGGAGTAAAAATAAACATTTTTAGGTCTTAAAAAGCATTTAACTGTGCGTATCCTTCCATGGCAGCATCAGCTCAAACAGAGCATAGTGAATTGGTCATAATTTTTTATTTTAAACTTCGAACAATGCGAACTTGGTCATGTTGGAAACAATACTTGTAGTCCTTTAATTTGATAATTTGTTGGATACCTAATTTATTATAGGATGAGTTTCTTGGTCATTTGAAGTTGATCTTAGTTTAAATTTAAGATTGAAAAACCATTGATGGTCACCAAGAAAACCTCTTGGCTCGAGCACTCATTCAATCAATAGCAAAAGACTCAGACAAGCATACAGAGAACTTTTTAGCGGGCAAATCAATTTGTGACTAATGAAGTAAAAGTTTTTAAAATTAATAATCCAAATCAATTTACTATCACAAGAGTAGTTTGAGAGAACAAGTTTAAGAAAGTGAAATATCAACTCTAATCTGTCATTGTCTATGAAGCCTCTATTTCTAAACATCTAGATGGTGTCAATGAAAGGTTCATGGTTGTCTCAAAGAAATAAAAATAAATGCTAAACTCTAAAAAGAAGTAAACGGATTCTTCAAGTGTAAGGAAGTATCACAACCTGAGATGAAATATCCCCGCATGAACTATCTGATCAAGTTTTCTTTTTCCTATCACAGGCAGCTGGCAAAGCTGTATTTGATCGTCGCGTACATGCTCCGTTACTACAGCTTCGTTCATGCGCCAATCAATTGATAGTGAAGCAGAGAAGGAAGAGTTTTGATCACTGTGTGGGTAGTCTCTATTAGTGTTTCCGTTTCATGTGCACTAAAAAGGAAGGAAGACTGGTGCGACTATAGTAATGCCAAGCATACGAGCAAAGGACTCTACCTACCCCATACTGACGAATGAATGAAGCCATTAGCGCAACGCCTGCTAATGACCTCTCATACCTATATCTGCATTATAAAATGATTCAGTGCCAAATGGCATCAGTAAATAAAATGTACTATTTGTAAAATAGTTGAAAAATAATAGGCTCAAGATATACTCAATTCAGATAACCAAAATCTGTCAAATAACACAAGTCTAAAGTAAACTATGATTTAGGAAAGCTCATTCCTAAGGGACTCAGACCAATCATTTAATGTACCAACATTTCCTATTTAGAAGTTTTTCTAATCGACAACCATCACCTATGAGCCGATGGTGATACAATAAAAATATATCGTTGCCACATCCATCCAATATTTTGCCAAGGTTAAGGATGAATCACTATCATTGTATCCACAACAAAATCAAGTCTCTTTTTTGTACAAGAAGGAAACATTTGACATTAATGGTTCAATCCCCACCTACACTACTACATAGTTATTAAGCTTAAATCGTTATTTCCTCTTACCCAATTCAGTGCATAATAATCCTCCCAAGACTCAATAGGCTCATAAAACTCTAAAATAATCAGTTCAATCAAGTCATTCAATTAGTCTCATTGGACTCTTATCAATTCAACAATCATCTCACAATCAAAAGATTCAACCAACTATGCTTTCTATGCATTCTCATTCTTTAAGAGCAACATATGTATATGTTTTTGACATTAATTCATAGTCAATTTTTCTTGTTCAATTCAGTACATCAAATGAAAGGACCTTCAAAAACTACTCGGACTACATTCATATTCATCTCATTCTCCTTCAAGACATTCATAATTCATGATTTCTAATTTAGTCCATACATAAAATTACCAATTTATAAGTAACATTTAATTTGGGTTCTTGTCACAACCCAGTTCTGGTCATGATAGAGCCTGTTAGATCTCACCTATAAGCAAGAAAATTACCCGACCACAGGGTACATGTTGTAGTTCTCTAGTCACAACCATAACAGATACAACAACATGAATCAACACAACCTACCAAAAACCTGGAAGTCAACTATACAAAGCTACAATAAACGTAAGCATACACCCACACATATATAGTAAAGATCATAATATACATAGCTAGGAGGTCTCCAAAAAATACAAGTCACTACACTGTACAAAGCCAATGTCTGGATACAAAAGATGGCCATCAAAAGGGAAGAAGACTGTAGCTAGACCTGCCGATGCTCACCAAGTGTCTCCTGAATGCTCTCGAATCCCCATAAGAACTCAGTGCCCATGACTAGAACCTGTACCTGTACTATATGAAAATATAGAAATGTAAGGGGTGAGTACAAGAAAAATGCACCCAATAGGCATCATCGGCAAACTGAGTTAAATAATATACATTGAGAAAGCTCAAATATATAGAACTGAATAAGTACATCTGGGAAAATCCACAACCCTAACCGAACCAACCAAGGTAAGGTGTAATGATATAGACAGACAGGGACTGAGTAGGCTCACATTGTAACTATCATTGCACAGAGGCATAACCCTATAAAGGGGTCTAAAGCCCTAGTATCTACGCCAATTGTGCCCCTATAAGCTCAGAAGGTACACCCACGCTCAAGGTAAGTTACAGAATTATCACTAAATCCAACATAATCACCCTAGAAAATCCAATTCTCAACATCACATGATCAAGGACTCAAATTGTACGTGGGTGTAAGACCCTAATATATATGCATGAATACCCCCTGAGCCCCCATAAGCCCAGAGGGTACACCCATACATAATTAGGATGTGTATAGGGGTATAGATCCACGAGTAGTCAACTGGGTCCCCAACCCAAAGCATCATATACCAATCGGGTCCCCAACTCAAAGAATCATATACACATAAAGTTCTCAACCCAAAGAAACACATAACAATCTTGTCCCTAACCCAAAGCATCATATACCAACTGAGTCCCTGACCCAAAGTAGCATATACCAACTGGGTCCCTGACCCAAAGCATCATATACCAACTGAGTCCCTGACCCAAAGTAGCATATACCAACTGGGTCCCCGACCCAAAGCATTATAACGATGTGATGAATCCCCCATGAGAGAAAAAAACTCCCTAGATAGACAATAGCATCTGAGAACCAAAGAAACTAATTTGTCGTATCCCTTTGAACAAGTTATAGTATTTCAGAAACAAAAAGAAACCAACAAGGTCCCTGGCATTAGGCAGTGCTTGGACTCTTTTTGAATCGGTACCCACATCTCAGATAATTGGACCTGGCCCCCGGTGACTACAAAAGGGCGTGTCATCTAGGTCTCGGAGCATATGAATAGTCATCTACTCATTAGCTTATGTGAATTTGAACCTCCAAAGTCATATTTTCCCTTAAGACAAGAATCATACCCATTAAACCAAACATATTGATCACCTCCCTACGATAATAACAGATAACCCCACTCTCAAATAAAAATAAGAACCAATACAAAGAAGT
This sequence comes from Solanum aculeatissimum, assembly GCA_038996855.1. Lineage (NCBI taxonomy): Eukaryota > Viridiplantae > Streptophyta > Magnoliopsida > Solanales > Solanaceae > Solanum > Solanum aculeatissimum. The sequence continues at coordinate 11,213 of JBCEWC010008163.1, read as the reverse complement.
TAACAACAGTGTACAAGAGTGTATGTCTACTAACCAGGCCTAATAGGGCAAAAATATGCTACAATCCAGCCAACCAGAGGTAATAAAAGTAAATCATAGAACCTATATCTATATCACAAGTATCTATAATATCTAAGCCTAAGGGAGGCATATCTACACCAGAACCAAGTCACTGTATAACATATAATCAACAAATAACCTCACAACCAACATATCTCAGTAGCATTAGCCTACAGACTAATATGGATAAGAGTTAAGTCAGAGTACATACCTATCCCATGGAATCAACCCACCTACAACCCTTATCGGGCCTCCCTGAAGTCAATAATACCAACCAATACTACAACTACAGATAATACAACTACCATCATAGTGGTACAACCCCATAACAATATATACTACACATACAGAGTACAACCAATCACATATCAGACATATATCATAGCTCAACTAATAACTTGCACCATTTTACATATTTCTGCTCAATATACATATATTCCAACCGAGTCTATGGTTTAGGGAAGCCTAGCCTACCTGAAAGATTATTCCTCATGTATTGGGTTAATCCACCTAAGAATTTTCCCTTCCTGATCGGTTCCCAACAATGCTCAGTTGTCAAAATACAATTCACAAGGGCAACACGGCCACATTAGTTGTAAGATCTCAAAAAATGTGTAAAATTATATCAATAGTGCCTTAAACGGGAAAAATAGGGCCCATGCTTAGAATCCTAAAAAAATCCCCGTAAAATGATTCCCACATCACCCTAAGTCTACAACAAGAATCTTATCCCAAAACAAACCCTAGAAGGCCGAGAAACTGCTCAACAACAAGGTCATATTCATTATCAAAAAGCGTTTCATTCAAACCATACTCAGTCAAACTTTATAGAAACCAGCTAAATTTATCATAATACAGGCACATCACAGCGTCACTCTCAGAAATTAAAACAACTTAGACCCAAAATTTTCTTAATTCCATCAAGAATCGACCGAGATATTTAAATATAAAATTTTCACACATTCTGAGAATAGAAAAAGCTAAAACAAAATTTTTACATAGAAATATGCACCAAAATCTAAATCAGACACCTCTACAACATTTCTTTTGAAAATTCGAGTCATGTAGCCTATTGAATCGTCAAAATTGGAGTTCTATATCAGAAATTACAGCTTGGTGAAGTTGTTTTTTATTGTTATTAGCTAGCGTTTGGCACATGTATACATAGGCCACTACCTTAGCCTTCACGAATGGGAGCTCAAAGACTGCCCCTTCTCCGCGAATGCAGGCAAGACTCCACACACGTAGAACTCTGACTGCTTTCCCTTCCGCGATCGTGCTAGCCTTTTTATGAGCGTGGAGGGTTATTTTGTTGGTGCTTCACCAGAAGTTGCAAAAACTTTCATGGTACATTCTCGGGATGTTTGATGTCCATTTTACACAAACAAATAGTGCAATCTCATGAATTTTGGTGTTTTGGATCCAACAGTGTTATCAAAATTCCAAACGGAACACCTTACGAGAAATAAGGGTCCCACTTCTTTTCAGCTAATTTTAGCTAAAAGTACTGAGGGGGTCAAAGGAAGCCATAAGCTCAACTTTTGACTCAAATTCATACCGTCACCCCCAACCTCGGACGAACCACCCTCCTAGCCTAAATTTGTTGTTCTAGAACTGATGGAACCATCATAATCCCATTCCAAGGTTGTTTACTATGAAATTATCTGAAATTTTATTTTTACAGATATAACTTCTCATTAACTTGCAAATTCATATAATTCACAACCAATTCAACTGGTAACCATCCCAACAGTCGTAGTAAGTCATAAAAGGCCTGAGGTTACCGTACATGAGTTTTAATTAGCAAACATAATTGCAGAAATACAGAAATGCCCCTGAGGGTCTTTATAGTTCATGTGGAAAAAGACATAAATAATTACTCAAAGTACCTAATTCATGAACACATTAATGTATACAATGATATGCAAAAAATTACTTGTATTTAATAGAATTTTCAAGAATTCCACCTCAGGAGGGTCAGGGACTCAAACTTGAACTCAATTCTGCCAAATGAAGAGGTAGGACAAGTGGATGAACTTAATCCAATGTTTTAGTTAGAGTAAGAAACCTAGAATGAAGATTAAGCTCTCAAAAGTAGATGAATTGACTTGTTCCTCTTGAACTTTAATCTCTTCTTTTCCCGTAATTCACCACTCTCAAAGTCTAAGAATGTTAATGATTGGAAAATAGAATTAAGCAACTAATATGGGGTCAACTCCAACGTCAAGATAATAAGGGTTAGGTGTAGGAGTGGTGGAGAAATGATGGGAATACCCCTCATTAAAACAGTGATTGGGCCAAAATTTGGCCTATCATGAAACAGGTTAGTGACAATTACTTGCTTCACCGTAATTTATTTTTTTCACAATTTTGCAATGGTGATTTTCAAACTAGGATTGACTAGGTCTGTGATGTAGTTTGGTTCCTAATTCTTCTCGATGAGTAATTTTACCATGAAAAATTATTTTTTGGATCTCTTGGACATAAATTACACCAAACATATTTTTATACTTATTTTTGAAATCCTTTTGGTTTTCCGTATTGGTCTTAGCTAAAATGACATGAGATGTTATATTTTGATATGATCTTAAGATGGCGTACTTAGAAGTAATATAATATATTCCTCTTGATATCATTCATCCCCGAATGATAACTAAGTTTAGGATAAGCTCAAGGCAGGAATGTAATTCTAGACTCAATTTCTCAAACAATCAAATATTTCAATAATCAATTGCTCAAGATAATAAACGAACATGTTAACTGAAATCAAGGAACAGACTATCGCCTTAAACATCATGATTGGTTGGCAACAATAAATGTGGGTATTTTGATTTAATGTCTTCCTCAACTTCCTACGTGGCTTCCTCAATGAAATGATTCCTGCACAAGACATCGATTGAGGCAATCCCCTTGGTCTTCAATTTGGGAACCTAACGATCAAGAATTTGAATCATAACCCTTTCATAAGACAAGCTATCCTTGACTACAATACTCCCAACAAGAACCATCAATGAAGGATCTCTAAAGCACTTTATAAGTATCAAAATATGAAATTTCGAATGGAAAACAACTATCTTAAGTGGTAACTCCAGCTCATATACCACGTTGCCAACTCTATTCACAATTTGATGGGGACCAATATATTTAGGGCTAAGATTTTCTTTATTTCAAAACCTCATAACACCCTTCATAGGTGACATCTTCAAGTACACCTAGTCATTTACCTCAAACTCCAAATCTCGTTTTCTCACATCATTGTAGGCTTTTGATAGCTTTGCACTTTTTTCAACATCTCCTAAATGATCTTCACCTGTTTCATAGCTTAGTGAACTAAATCTGGTACATTCAACTCAACTTCACCAACTTTGCACCAACCAATTAGTGATCTATAGCTCCTTCCATAGACGGGCTTCATAGGGAGCCATTTGAATACAAGAATGGAAGATATTATACATACAATCTCAATGAGAGGTACGTGATTATCCCTATTACCTTTAATATTAATCACATAGGACCTAATAATGTCCTCCAAAGCCTGAATCATGTGCTTTACCCGGTCATCTGTTTCAGGGTGGAAAGTAGTATTAGAATTCACCTTGGAACCCAATCCCTTCTAGAAAGACTTCCAAAATTGAGAAATAAATGGGGTTCCTCTATCTGAGATGGTAGTTTGGAACTCCATGCAATCTGACAATCTACCAGCTATACATTCTAGCATAATCCTCTAGGTGTCAGTCGTCTTTACCTCTAAGAAGTTGGCTGATTTGGTCATCTTATCCGTGATCATCAAAATCATTTCATGTTGTCTACAAAACTTCAACAACTCTATTATAAAGTCCAGATTGATTATCTCCTACTTCCACTCTTAAACTTAATATTTTTGGCCAATCCACATGGTGTTTAATGTTACACTTTGACTTGTTAATAGTTCGAACACTTAGAGACAAAGTCAGTAATATCTTTCTTCATCTCACTCCACCAACACACCTCTCACAAGTCATGGTACATTTTTGGAGAGAATGGATGGATGAAATTTCTAAAGCTATGAGATTCTGCCATAATCCTTTCTCAAACATCATCAACATTTGGGGCACACAATCTGCCTTAGTATCTCAACACCCTATCTCCCTTTTTTGGAAAAACCATCACTTTTTATTTATGTATAAGTTCCTTCAACTAGAGTATGACTGGATCTTGATCTTGTTTTCCCTTCATTTCCACCACAAGAGATGATAATGATCCATTCTAAACAATGACTCCACTTTCATTGGAATCGCCAAATTGGACTCCAAATCGCGAAAGTCTATGTACTTCCTTAGCTTGTTCTTTCTCCTCCTCCTCAACATAAGCAGTGCTTCCCATAGAAAACCTGCTAAGAGCATAAAAAATAACATTGGCTTTAGTTGGATGGTAGAAAATGGTCATGTCATAACCCTTAAGCTCAACAGAGGCCATTTTTTATGTAAGAATGAAAATGGGATGTGTATCAAGAAGGATGTTAATCCCAAATTCACTCTCCCTATTTGAAGGGACTTCTAGTAGATCTTCTAGAAATACTTAAGGAAATTCATTAACAATAGAAATAGACTCGAGACATAGAAACTCCACAATATCACTTTTAACTCAAACTATATAGTAGGTACACCCTTTAGAGATTAGGTTCCTAGCCCTAAGGTAGGAATTAACTTACCCTTTTAGGCACTATAGAACTACCCTTACACTCTATGATCATCTTCTTCGAAAATTGGAACTTGACGGTTTGAGTTCTACAATTGACAAAGGCATAACAAGCATGACACCAACCCATGCAAAGAATTTTATCAAATAAATTATATCTAACTCAACTTGTTGGCCAAGGTATCTCCATGATAAACATAATAGTACAATCTCTATAAATCCTCTAAGCTAGGATGGTCTTACCAACTAGAGTAAACATACTAAAAGGCTAAATATCACGGCCTGACCTTTTAGGTCATGATGGTGCTTGTTAGATCTTGCCTACAGGCAAGCCAATCCAACCAAAGGTACCTGTTCTAAATCACTGAACATGGCAATACTAGCAAAATAGCAATAATACAACCACAACCTACCCAAAATCTGGAAGTCATCTGCACAGAGATATTATATATATATATATATATATATACCAATTATCATCTACAACACCAATAAGATATGAATAATATGCAAAGGATAGGGAGGATCGGAAAAATAAAATTAAGAAAATCAATAACACAGCTAATTAAGTCACTAAACGAACCAAGTGTAAGATGCAAAAAAACATGTTCACAATAATTGTCTTTGCTTGAATGTTACGTTAGGAACACTACTTCAAATGAAGGAAAAAGAATGAAACAACAGACTGTCTCAATTTACTCCACTATCCATGAACTTGACAACTATCCATGCATATTTATAACTTCGTAATGTCACTGAACAATTATCGAAGAAGCATTTATTGTTGATTGAGTTTACAAGCTAGTATTAAGACCTTCTTACTCTTTTATCAGTAGGCTGCAATAAACCTGCAGAAGCACAGGAACTACATTGTGTCCTTCGAACCGAACTAAAGGTGAATGTTGTCAAATAACTAGAACCAATTTGAGAGGGCAAGGGGGTGACTCATCGGAATAGGCAGGCAGATGATAAAGAGGAAATGGATGTGAAGAAAAACTGTTATAGGTTGTGGAATTAGAAGACCCGATTGAGCAGAACTAGAAAACCCAACTAAATAGAAATAAAAGAGACCAATGAGAAGGACCGAAAGGTAGATAAGGTCTACTTGGGTTTCAATGGTTAGTTTTTTGGTACATTGTCGGTCCTGTTCAGTGGTATTTTTTGTTTCTACTTGGTTGGTTCTTCTAATTTTGCTCAGTCGGGTCTTCAGACACCACAACCTATAAAAGTTTTTCTTTACAACTATTTCCCCTCTATCATCTGTCTGCCAATTCTGAAGTGCCACCCCAATGCCCTTTCAAATTTGTCCTAGTTATTTGACATAATTCACCTTCAATACATTTAGAAGGCCACAGTCTAGTTCTTGTGTTGTTATATGTTCATTGCAGCTTACCGATAAAAGAGTAAAGAGGTCTCAATACTAGCTTGTAAACTCAATCAACAGTAAATGCTTCTTCGATAATTGTTCAGCGATATTATGAAGCAGTAAATATGTGTGGATACGTCTCAGGTCCATCGATAGTGGAGTAAATTGAGACAGTATGTTGTTGGTTTTCATTCTTTTTCCTTCATTTGAAGTAGTGTGCCTAAAGTAATAGTCACGTAGAGACAACTATTGTGAATGGGTTTTTCTGAATCCTACACTTGGTTCATATAGTGACATAATTAGTTGTGCTATTGATTTTCTTAATTTTCTTTTTTGGTCCTATATTTGTGTTGTAGTTGCTTAATGTGTACTTGAGTCTATAGCAGTTCTGTGTAGATGAGTTCTAGATTATGGGCAGGTTGTGGTTGTGTTATTAGTATTTTGCTAGTGTTGTCATGTTTAGTGATTCAGGATAGGTACGTTGGGTTGGGTTGCCTGTAGGTGGAATCTAAAAGGATCCATCATTACCTAAAAGGTCCGATCATGACACTGAAGAAGACACTCATGAAATATTTCAAAATTTTTGGCCACATAATGGGTCATAAAATACAAAGTAGCACCTGGATCAAGCAAAACATAACAATTAAAATAGTAAACTCAAATCACTCTACTGATGATATCCTATGAGTTTTCCTAATCCTAGTGACTAGCCATGGCATACAGGCATTTTATGCTCACACCTACACTTGATATAGCACCTTTATGGTAAGCTCAGGTTGATGGTGCCGGCAAAGAAGATTGGGCCTTGCTATCTCGCACTCTTTGTCTCAACATCAAACACTCCCTCTGTATATGGTGTATCTGATCACACTTATTGCATCCATTGTTCCTTTCTAAACACTCCCCCATGTGAAGGTTACCACATTTCCCATAAGATAACTTCCCCCTATAACCTTGGGCCACACTTCCTTGGGATTAAGAAACTTGAGCTTAAAAACATGGGAGACTATGCTCTTTTTGGTCATAACTGTTGTTTTATTCTGGTGTACTCATTGTCGATGAATGCATAGCTCGAAGACCTCTTATGGAAAAAAGATCAATCCTCTTTACCTTGCTTGTGCTAGTTAGACTCACGTTCTACTTACTTGGCTTTCTTACTTATATGTTCCTCCCTATCTTTTTTGTTTTCCTCTTCAACTGCTTGTACATTTGCCATAAGTCTAAGATTTCCATATTGAAATCAACAGCGATGCCTTACACTTCTTCTTCACATGTTTTCCCAAGCTAGAGAAAAACATCCTCATCATGGACCTCACATCAAGAACCATCTTGGGAGCATACCTAGATAAATAAATAAACTTGAGGCCATATTCCTTAACAGTCATCCCTTTCTTCTTAATACTTACAATCTCCTTAACCTCCGCATCCCTCAACTCCCTGGAATAGAAATTATCAAGGAAGGCATTCTCTAATTTTTTCCACATCGCAAATTTATCATGGTCACCTAGGTGCTCCTCCCATTGGTTAAACCAAACATTTGCTAAAACCTTCAACTAGTAATAAACAAGTTCAACCCTCTCAACCTCATTAGCATGCATAGCTCACATAACTTTCCATATTTCATCAATGAAATTTTGAGAGGCCTCCTCAACCTTAGACCCAGTGAAGACTGGTGAATTCATCCTCTAGAGGTTTCTAAGGTTTTCTGTAGTAGTCGGCTCTTGAGAGTTAGATCTAGGGGCAGGTGAAATTCAATTACTACTCTGAGCAACCATAAGCTGAGTGAGCATGGCAATGGCTCCTCTGAAATTAACATCTGAAGTAGGGGTAGGCTGAACAGTTGGTGTCTGAAGAGCACTAGCGGACCTGGATTGTCGGCCCAAGCCTCTTGTGCCTATTTGAGGAGGCATCTTCGGTGGGGTATCTCAATGTTTGAAGCTAAAACATTATTTTTTATGGTAGTGTGCTTAGGAGGCACGATCTGCAAACGGGTAATGCATGAGTTATCTAGGAACCTTCATAGAGTTAAACTCTATTGTACAAACTCAGAATGCAAAATAAGTTAGACAGTTCCTAATATATTATAGCCTCTCAATTAGAATTGTGGTGCACGACACACCCATAAGCAAGAATCTACTAGACATAGATTTATAAACACTCAAGGAATCTTGAACTATATTCTTTGATACCAAGTTTGTCATTCCCAAGGAAGGTATCATAGATATGGCTGGCATTCGAAATATATTGTTGGTTCCCAAGAAAACTACTTGGCTCGATCACTTATTCAATCAATAGCAGAAGAAACAGTCATGAATATCTACAACATTTTAGTAGGCAAATTAATTTGTGATTAACAAAATAAAAAGTTTTAAAAAATGAACAATTCAAAACAACACACTATCACAAGGGTAGTTATAGAGAACAAATCTAAGAAACAAAAACATCAACTTTAATCTATCATTATCTATGAAGACTCTCTTTCTAAATATCTAGATGATTCCAATAACAGGTTCATGGTTACCTCAAAGAAAAAAAATAAATGCTAAACTGCCAAAAGAAGAATAAAAAAATCCTTTGAGTGTAAAGAGGTCTCACCACAGTGTTTGGGATGAAATAAAATGTCTGTGGAGCACCTGATGATGATCTCTAGCACCTGTATCTGCATTATAAAATGATGAAGTTCCTATTGGCGTCAGTATATGAATTGTAAGTTGTAAAATAGCTTGAAAATAACAAGCTCAAGATATACTCAACTCAACTAACCAAACTCAATCAAATAACACAAGTTTAAAGTAAACGATGATTTAGAAAAGCTCATTCATAAGGGACTCAGACCAATCATTTATAGTACTATCATGACCTGTTTGGAAGTTTGTCTAACTGATAACCATCACCTATGAGTTGGTAATGATACAGTGAAAAGATCTTCTTTCCTTATCTGTCCAATACTTTGCCAAGGTTAGGGATGAATCACTATCATTGGATCCATAATCTAATGTAATAACGAAGAATCCTACCACTTATATCCAAAAAGGTTAGTACACAAATAAAAATATACATTAGTGTAAGACAAGATATCCAACATAACCATTATTACAACATAATGAGGGATGTGAATACAATGCATGAGGTTTCATCAAACCATATGCCAAGTGTCTCTCAAACTTTCCACCTGCCCGTGATCAAGGGGTATCACAATTTCTCATCCTTACCACCTTCCCATGGTCAAGGGATTTATATAGTGTACATCTCACTCTTGCTTCTTGCTTGGGACAAGGGGTTTTATAAATGTAGAGCTTGGCCGGGTCAAGGGAGAGCGTAATGCAATGTAAAATAAATGCATGTTAAACATACAAATCAAGGCATAATTATACATAATGGTGTTATTATAAGAACACTAATACATAGGGCTCATATAATCATAGAGAGTAAAATCAAGTGCCACAACTGTTGTTAGGATCTACATTAACATCTCGCATAATGATATCATATCAGTAATCAAGTATGTAACCAATACTAGACTTCACTCGTCCCCATAATATTTACTCATCACAAATATTTCAAAATACAAGTGTAACAACGATGGCAGACCATATTCGTCCCCAAACTATACACATGATCATCAAAAGTATCTCATAAGCCTTAAAGTTACAACAACATTTCCCAATTAGTTTCACAAACCTCAAATTATCTCAATAATATCCCAAAACATAGCAATTCATAAGATTTCATCTCAACTTATCAATAGAATCACAATTTTCTCAAATTTTGGCATAACCGAGATTATATTTCCATCACAAATCTAAAATATCAACCCATTTACTCATGATTCATTCTAGATCATACAATTACCACATAAACATGTCTAATGACTCACACCCAGTCCCAAAAAGGCTAGCTGATCCTAACTCAATGCCGAAACTGAACTCGAACAAGTTTTCAGCTAATTCAAACCTCCAAATGATTCCTGGATCAATCAATTACTATGAAAAATATATACTACTCGTCAAGAGGTGTATTTCGATACGCATATTGGTATGAATTAGGCTTAGGGGTAAAATGGTAAAAATTAGGAATAAGATTCAAAGTTCTCAAATCTGAAAATTGACTTTAAAATCAGGTTCTACGTGAAAAATGGAGTTCATGGATGAAACTTCCACTGAAATTATGTTCAAATCAAAGGAGAAATCATCATTTGATGTTTTGAAATCATAGACTAAAACTCCTCAATTTTTGACATTCAAAATAATGAAATTCAAGATAGAATCAAGATGTAAATCATGAAAATTAGTTAAAAAGATGTTAGAAACACTCCCAAGATAATTCTCAAAAAATCTCCTTAAAAAATTGCACCAAAAGCTTGAAATATTTTAAAATGGAGGCTCACGGTTTTAACACTTTCTAGGTACCAAATACACTCCTTGAATGTAGGTGGGGTCCTATGAACGCGGAGGGGAACAATTCCTATACCTCTGCGAACGCAGAGGTCAAATCTGTCAACGCATAAAAGAGATGAGGGAATACGGGATAGTACTCCAGGAACACGAAAAAGTAACTAACCACACCTCCACATACGCAGAGACTCTTCCGCGAATGCCGAGAAGAAAATATATATATACACCAGAACCAAATATATCAGCAGTCCATAAAACTCGAAATAACCCCTTGAAACTTATTTGGAATAAACATTACACAAACCAAATATGTATCCCTACCACAAATAATGATGTGGACTCAATAGAATCATCAAAAATCAATTTCACGGTCTACTCACCAAAATTATCCATGCAACTCATATAAACTAGTTTAATACTCAAAATACAAAAACTGCCCTTGTCAACTATGAAAAATATTACGAGACCATTTCTAGCGTTAGTTTCACCATTTAGAACTATTAGAACTCTCTAAATTTGTTCTGAGCTTCCAAACTCCGAATGTTGACCAAAGTCAAACTTTGGTTTCAAATACAAGTAAAATATAACTTTAGACCTAAAAACCTCATTTTAACTTCGAATTCAGTTCTGTGACTTCTCTGTGAGACCCTGTGATTCTCGTCTTCCATAATATACATATTGTGGCATGTTGTATAAGACATATATGAATCTGGATA
>JBCEWC010008162.1:0-20353 GCA_038996855.1 Solanum aculeatissimum | reverse complement strand
AGTACACTACTGAAACTATCCCTCTAGGCCACTAACTAGCCCAATTTGCATTCGGCCACTTAAACTCAACCCGTGGCCACCAAAAATCAACCATGACTTTTAGTACATCATATAATGTTGACTATAATTAGATTTCAAAAATTTCTAGATTGTTACAAAAGACATTTGAGGGGTTGAAGCAAAAGTTGATATCGGTGCCTATCATAGGTTCTCCAAATTGGACTTAGCTCTTTGAGATTATGTGTGATACAAATAGGGTCGCACTTGGTGTGGTATTGGGCTAGCACAGATAGAATACACTTCATCCCATTTAAAAGGCCAGTAAAACCTTCAATACAACACAAAGGAATTACACTATCACTGAATAAGAGTTACTTATAGTGGTCTTTGCATTCAAGAAGTTCAAATCATATCTTTTAGGAACCTAATTCATTGTATATACTGAAGATTTGGCATTGCGGTACCTATTGGAAAAGAAGGATGCTAAACAAAGGTTTATTCAATGGGTACTTATTTTGTAGGAGTTTGATTTTGAGGTGATTGACAAAAAGGGGACATGAAATTAGGTTACAGACCACCTATCCAGACTTGAGGATGAGGCAATGTCAAAGTTTAATGATAGGGGTGGAGATTGATGATTTGTTCCCTAATGAGAGAGTATTAGCGGTATCACATAATGTGATACCATGGTTCATGGATTATGTCAACTACTTAGTCAGTGATGTTGTACCACCAGATTTGACTTCTCACCAGTGCCCTAAGTTTATGTCTGATGTGAAGAAGTTTTTTTTGGATGAATCGCATTTGTTTCATGTTTGTTCAAATGGTATTATTCATCACTATGTTCCTGAAGCTGAGATGATGAGCATTTTGGAGGCTTGTCATTCATCATTGGTAGGTAGGCATAATAGTGGAATCTAGACAACATATAAGATCTTATTGTGTTGTTACTATTGGCTAACCATCCACCAAGATACCCATGATTATGCTAAAGCTTGCAATAAGTGCTAGAGAAAAGGTGGATTTTCCCCAAAGCATGAGCTCTCTCTAAAATCCCATCATGGTGATTGAGTTATTTGATGTTTGAGGGATAGACTTTATGGGTGCGTTCATCATTTCTCATGGGAACAAGTATATTTTGGTTTCTTTGGACTATGTCTCAAAATGGGTGGAAACTGTTGTGCTTCCTAACAATGAAGGTAAAAGTGTCACAACGTTTCTTAAAACAAACGTGTTCTCATGGCTTAGCACTCCTCGGAGATCATCAATAATAGAGGTTCCCATTTTTGTAATAGGTTGTTCAAGGCTCTTATAGAGAAGTATGGGATGAAACATAGTGTGGCAACACCTTACCATCTATAGACAAGTGGGAAAGTTGAGGTATCTAATAGGGACATTAAGTAGATTATATCTAAGATAGTGAATGCAAACCAGATAGATTGGCCGTGAAGACTAGATGATGCATTATGGGCATATCAGATTGCATTTAAGATTCCTATAGGTATGTCTCCTTATCAATTTATTTTTGGTAAAGCTTGTCACTTACGTGCAGAGCTTGAGAACAAGGCGATGTAGGCACTCAAAGAGCTAAATCTGGACTGGAAAGGCTATGTTTTGGTTGTAATTTTAGACACACAAACTAGAAAGTCATAGGGTAACAATTTATTTTGCTGAGAATGTGCAAGAATAGGGTTAAGGCAACAAGCCAGTACCAAAAGTGAGAAAAGTTAGCTCTGCGAGTTAGTGTATGGATTGTGAATTAAACCATGTCTCCTGGAACTGACCGTAAAACCATTTTTAATGAGCAGACAATTGTGCACTTATCCATTGATGTGCTATCAAAATACCACACATTTGATGCTTAAAACTTAGAATTTTATGTGTTCTTTTTTTTAGGGAACAAACCTTGTCAAAGGGTCCCCACCCCTTTGACGGTCAGGGGTTGAGCCGCACACCCCAAGCCTTATCATATAACCAAAAAGATAAACCAAGTACAAAGAGGGGGGCATAAACCTTACCTCTAATCCTATGATAGTTCATAAATTTGTCATCCTACTAAGGACGTCAAATTTATCCCCATATCTAGAAGGAAAAGAGAAATCCTATGAGAAGACTCCTCTCAATACAAAAATTTCTAAGAAAACAATAAACTAGGAAGACTATCCCTTTACAAAGAAACTAAAGCAAAGGACTAGAAAACTAAGAATAAGACTACTCTCAAGGAGGGTGTTTGATTCTCTTTATTCTTCTTCTTCTAAAGTAGATCATGCCCATTTTCCATCAAATAGGCACCTTTAATCTTCTCGAGTAGTTGCTGATACTTTAGTACATATGAACATTATCACATCTATGGATCCATTTGGAAAGCATGTCTGCTGTAGTGTTGGCTTCTCTATAGATATGATGACACTCAAAGCTGCTAAATTGTGAAATGATCCCTTTAAGGTCCAAAAAAAACTAAAATAGTGACTAAGGGGTCACACTGTTATTTGTAATCCATTGCACCAGTAACTTAGAGTCAACTTCCAGAGAGATATGATGATATCCATGGTTAATACACCACTCTAGGCCATAAGTTGCAACTTGCATTTCTACCAGATTATAGGTTCTGACCCCCAATGGAATAGTAAAAGCAAATACCATCGTCCCCTGCAGGTCCCTAAGGATTCCACCCCGTCCAAAACTACCTGGATTAGCTAGAGCACTTCCATCTGTGTTGAGCTTAAGAATTCTACCTACTGGTGGTTTCTAGATAACAGTAGTGATCTTTGTTTCATGAGTGCACCCTTCCATCTGATGTAGAATCTTTGTCCAGTCTCTAGTCCTATTTAAATAAGGAAAAACTGTCATAAAAAGGTATAAGATGTCTTTAACAATCAAATACTTCATCCTGATACTGCTGGAATTTTTATCTCTATATTTTGTTGAGCACCTATTTTTCCACAGGTTCTAGCAGATGAATATGGGTAAAGCATGTAGAATAGTTTTGTGAACATCATTCTTTGCTTTCCTGTTCCACCAATCAATCAGTAAACCTGTTAATGTCATGGGAGTGTGGTGAATACCCATTGAGGCAGAGAAATATATCCATATATGAGTAGCAAAGTCCCCAATTACAAAGATATGTTGTATATTTCCATCCCTGGCCTATGGCAGCAACAACATTCAGCAGGTTCCACTCCAAAAGTAGAAATTGTATCATTAGTGGGAAGTTTTGTCCTTAAGGCTCTCCAAACAAGAAAAGATGCTTTAAAGGGAATATATCTATTCCAAATAAGTTCATACACCTTATTCTTCTCCTTCTTCTTTCTAATCTGTTCCGAGGCTAAAGCAATAGAGAATGTACCTTGATCATTTAGCTTCCACACAACTTCATTAGGAGTATTTGGATGATACTGGAATTTGACTTGTAGGATCTGCGGAATCAGCATCACAGGAGCATGCTGTCTTATCCTAATTTCTTTCCACTGCCCTGCATCTAAAAAGTGAGAAATAGTAACATTGTTTAATCTAACACTTGTAGAAGTGCATAAAGAAAGGGGCCCAATGTCTAACTAGTCATCCCACAAAAAGGAACAAGTTCCTGAATGAAGTTTCCATGTAATGTGTTTCTCCACCTCTTCCTTGTTTCTAGTCAGGTATTTCCAAACCAAGGACTGACCTTTATCCCACTTTTTGGCCATAATGTTTGCTCTTTAACAATATTTGGCTTTTAAGAATTGACCCCACAATGAGTTACTAGACCTGAACCTCCACCATTGCTTATATTGAAAAGAAAGACTGATGCCAGACAGAGATCTCACACCTATGCCTCCTTCAATCTGAGGGTAACTGAGAGTTTCCCATGAAACCCAATGATACTTTTTTTTTCTTGATCCCATCCCCAAAAGAAGTGTGTTATGGCATTCCTAATGTATTTAAGAGTGGTTTTAAGGGGAGAAATATCAGCAAGAGTATGGATAGGGATATAAAGGAGAACATGCTTGATCAGAGTAGCTTTGCCACCAAAACTAAGAATCTTGGAATGCCAGCCACTAATTTTCTTGATCACCTTATCCACCAGATCAGAGTAATAGATTATTCTCTGAGCCCCAATGTATAATGGACAACCTAGATTATTGATTCGACTATTCTTTCTTAAGAACCCAATAACTGCTGAAATGAGAGCTATAATTTCTGGAGGAGCATTCACTATGGTCATGAAATGACTTTTCTTTTTATTTACTAACTGATCAGATGCTTACTCATAGGTTGCAAGAGTGTTTATAATTGATTGAAGAGAACTCCTATCTGTTGAAGCAAAGATGATAATATCATCTGCAAAACTGAGATGATTAATCTGAGGGCCCCTTTCTTGTATATGAAATCCTCTATAATCCATGTTAGAGTGTAAGACATGTAGGCTTCTGAATAGTACATCAACACCCAGGATAAACAATGCAGGGGAGAGGGGGTCACCTTGTTTTAGCTCTCTTGTGGAGTAGAAAAAACCATACCTTGCCCCATTGATCACAATAGAGTACCAATTATTACTCATTATCCTCTAAATTATATCAATGAAAATTTCAGCAAATCCAAACTTTCTGAGAACTAAATAGATAAAGGTCCCGGATATTCTATCATATGCCTTGGCCATGCCAAGTTTGATAACTACATTGTCTCCTTCCTTTGGTTTTTTGATACCATGAATTATCTCCTGAGCCAGCATAATGTTTTCTGAAATGCTTCTACCTCTCACAAACCTTGAATGGTTGGGAGAAATGATCTTGGTCAACATAGGGGCCAATCTATTACACAACAGCTTGGAAATTAATTTGTTAGAGAAGTTACTGAGACTAATAGGTCTATATTCAGTCAACCTATTGCGGTGCTGGACTTAGGGATCAAAATTAGATTTGCATGAGTCATGTGCCTAGGCATATCACTTCCATAGAAGAAGGGTTTTACAGCAGCTAAGAGGTCTTCATTAATAATATCCCAACACACCTGGTAGAACTTCCCACTCAATCCATCTGGACCAGGAGCAGAATTAGGATTCATAGAGAAAAGGGCCTGTCTGAGTTCTTCTAAGGTAGGCATAGCTTGGAGAATATGATTATGTTCCTCACTAACCATTCTTGGAACACATTGTAAGATAGTCTTATCCACTTTAATTTGTTGCCCTGTAAATATATCTTGAAAGTGATTACAAGTAGCAGTAGCTATATTCTCATTTTTTGTGTGTTCTCAAAGCGATATTTGTGGGTTTGATGTGTTATTATGTTTATTTTGCAGGATTATAGAGTTGGCATGGTGTTGGGATGAAGTTTCCAGAATTGTAGTATTTTTAGATAATACAAGGCACTTTACGAGCTGTGGAGACATCCATGAACCCGTAGAGTGGTTTCATGGAAAAATCTAGTGAATGGCCTATTCTCAAATAATTTGTCCACGACGGAACAGACGAGTAATAGAATTATATAAAGGTTATGGAATGGTCTCATGCCTTGAGGATTAGGGATGAATAGTTTCATATAATGGCTCAGATGAATCCCTATACGGGCTGTAAGTCTAAATATGGCCCATAGGAATGTCTTGTGGACTTGAGGGTTAGTTTTCAATGTTGAAGTCTACAAAGCCCCAATATGAGCCATGGAATCCTATATGCCCGTAAACCCTTTCGTGGAGCCTACTAACTTAGTTTTCCAATTTCATTTTTGATTTGGTTTTTACTTAATATAAATAGGTTTTAGGTTTCTTTTATGTAAGGAGAGAGCAGAACGATAGAGAAAGATTTGAGAAAAACTCTCTTTGTGTGATTTTTACATTAATTCCATAGCATTGTGATTTCTTAAAGATTGGGATTTCTTGATCTTTAACTTTATCATCATAAGTGATTGATTATGCTATTCTTTAACATGATTAATTCATCTACCCTTATTATGCTTAGCTAAATCCATGACTAGGGTTGTGGGAACCATGAAGAACTAATAAGGTAAAATCGGATAATCCATAATTCTTGGAAGGTGTACATGCATGTATTGATTATTTATCTTCGTTTTAATTGCTTTTTAATGGGTGGCCAATGTTAGAACTCACATAGTGTTACTGACTGGATCAAGGTAGTAATGAATAGGAAAAAAAAATAATTAACAGGATTCAATTAATGTTTTCTCATCTAATCAACAAAACTGGATCAAGGGGAGGTTGTACTGGAACAATAGGTAATAATTAGTAATGTCACACTATGGAGATGGATCAAATCACATAGTGATATTTACCTATCACCTAGATTAAAGGGTTTCCTAAACTTAACTTACCATTCTTCGTGGTATACACTAGAAAAGATTGCGATTATCTGGTAATGACGAGTTAGGTAATCATGGGGAACACAATATCTTAGTTACATATTCTACTGATTCTACAACACTTGCGGTAGTATAGGTTTTCTTTTCTGCAAAATCGTAAAACCCCTCTCTTTTCGGGAGATAAGTAGGTTAATCACCTCAAATTTCTTTGAATTATCCTAAAGTCTACCATATTATCTATGGGTTTGACCCTAACCTTGGTTAGGTTATATTACTTGTCAACGACCATTTTAACCTTCAAAAAGGAGGTAAGCTTGGGCGACATCAAGTATTTTGGCCCATTGCTAGGGAATACAACGAGACTTGTTTAATTTGAGTAATTTGAGAGTTAATCCTTATTTCTCTCATTTTAAAATTTTGTTGTTTTTATTTTATTTCAGCATGCAGGTTTTGTGTATGCACAACACTTGAAGTTGATAAAATCCTTTGACTCCGTTTGACCCTGAGATCCAAAGGATGCTAAGGAGAATAGCTCAGGAAAATGAGAATAATGCTGCAAATGATGCAGTAAAAGCAGCACAGAACAATAGTAATGATGACAACCCACCTCCACTAAATCCACTACCACAGGTTCTTCAAGATGTGCTTAACCAATGGAATCAATATCGGATTTACCCTATGGAGATGGATGTCACAGGAGTTATTATGTTACCTCCACTACTGGATAACACAAAGTTCATCGTGTCGAGTGGGCTACTACAAATGCTATAAAATTACAGGTTGTTAGTGGGCTTACCATCAGAGGATCCGTATAACTATCTACACAATGTTGTATTCATCTGTAAGAATATGATGGCAAATCAAAATCTATCCATGGATATCATTGGGCTCCATGTTTTCCCACTTTCTCTAACATACAATGCAATGTTATAGTTATCAGAGCTCCCATAGAGTTCAATAATCACTTGGGTAGAATTGCAGAAGGCCTTTTTGGAAAGGTTCTTCCTAATCTCTAAGAAGCTGAAGTTGAAAGCTCAGATCAATAACTTTGAGCAGGTGTCTGTTTATTCACTCAGTATTATGTGGGGGAGACTTAAAAAGTATTTGAGGAGTGTCCTAGACCATAAGATCATTGATGAAGACCTGGTGGAGATCTTTTACTAAGACCTGGATGAGAATAGCCATGCTGTTGCTAACACTATCATGGGAGGCTCATTTATATGTCGACCATTTTTGAAAGTTTCTAAGAGGATGGAAAGAATGTTTAAGCTCATTATCAGTCAGTACTAGTTTGGCACAAGTAGGGGCAAGTGAAGAGGTTTTGCAAGAGCTTTCTTGGATTAATACCAATGTGGAGTTGCTGAATAAGTAGAACCAAGTACGAGGAGACTTACTATGACCACCCATATACGAGGAGCCTTACTATGAGGAGGACCCTTGCTTCGTAGCAGATCAGATGGTGGGTTTCCAGACCAACAACCCAAGGGTCCAGTCAGGACTATTGACACCAAGGTCAAGGAAACCAAGGTTAGAACTACAATAGGGATGGTGCGTTTAAAGATAAAATTATGGAGGCTACTATGATAGAAATAGGGGCCAAGACATAGATACTTATTGGGGATGCAAAGATGGTTACAAAAATAGTCCATATGTTCCACCACAAAATCAAGATTCTGGGACTGTCAACTCTAGAGTTGAGGAGATGTTTGATTACCTATTGAAGAATGCTGATGCTCAAGATAAGACATTGATGAGTGTATGGAATTGACTACACGTGGTGGAAAACATACCATTGACCCTCCAATGCTTGTTGAAGACAATGATATTCGTGAGGAGCTAGTTAAGAGAAAGAATGCAGAGAGCGAAGATGTTCATGCTAAGGATGGGGAGAGTGATGCAATGCCAACACCACAGAGGTTAAAACCCATTCCCTGACCTCCTTCTTCCTTCCCCCAAAGACTCAAAAAGAAGGAAGAGGAAGGTAAGTTCCAACACTTCATCTCCATGCCAAAGAAACTCTCCATCTATATACCTCTCCTCGAAGTATTAGAGAAGATGCACAGATATGCAAATTTCATAAAGGACTTAGTCACAAAGAAGAGGACTGTGTGCCAGGAGCTCTCTCAAGAGCTTCAATATTGTAGTGCAATTGCAACACGGTCCTTACTGAAAAAGCGAGAGGATCCCAGAGCATTCACCATTCCCTACACTATTGGAAACGTTGAGTTTGCAAGGGCACTATATGATCTAGGTGCCTACATAAATTTGATGCCCCTTGTAGTTTTCAAGAAGCTAGGACTGAGAGCCCCTACTCCTACAAGCATGCGATTGTTGATGGCTGACCGAATGGTGAAGAAGCCTATGGGGATATTGTATGACATACTTGTCAAAGTAGAGAAATTCATATTCCCTACAGACTTTGTGATCCTAGATTGCGAGGTCGACTTTGAAGTCCCAATCATCTTGGCAAGGCCTTTCCTAGCCACTGAGAGAGAACTAGTGGATATGGAATCAGGCCAACTCAAGTTATGATTGAATGATGAAGAATTCGTCTTCAATATCTATTAGGCGATGAAGAGGCTAGAAGAGTTAAAGATGGAGGTTTGGGCCATTGATGAAGTATGACTAATCAAGAGTTCCAAGTCATACCACAATAATAAATCAGACACTACTTAGGAGGCAACCTAAGATATTTGATGTAATAGTGGTAGTTTTGTTTTGTTTTTAGCTTTTTGGAGTTGTAGGTAGTTTAATTTTTTCTTTTTAGTTGTAATTTTTGAACTTTTGACTGGTGGCATATAAGGTAATAGTATGCTCATGAAGGTTATGTAGGAACTAGGCCAAGTTAGCCAATTTTGGCTGAAGGAGCAAAAAGAAGTACTTCTACGACTGGTTCCATGGGCCATGGTGCAACCAACAACCTGTACACTATCTTGTAGAACACTTGTAGTGAGAAAAAAAAAGTGCACTCCACTCCATGATCTAACTCTATGGTCCATAGATAAACCTACAGGCCGTAAATGGGGCTCATGGACTCCAGGTAAGATTTCTAAATTTGACCGAGTGTGAGAGGCTTTTATGACCCACTCTATGAGTTGTGCCTTCGATTACGACCTATGAATGGGTCCGTGAAGCCAATATTTTAAAACTCAAGGCCTTAGTTCACTACGAGACCATGACCTATGGATCGTAGAATTCTCTACAGCCTATAGTCAGGCTTTCATAAGACTTGGGCCCAATCATTTAAACTGACCTGGTTAAAGTATAAAAAGGGGGTGAAATAATTTTGACCCCCAAGTTCACAAAAAATTCCCAAATAACTTGGCCGCTTCTTCAACCCTAAGCGTCTGATCACCGTTAAGCCACCGTCCTAATTTTCTAACCAAGTTTCCAGCAACTTTTTGGCAAACTTAGGGTTTACCCTCCTCGACTCCTCCTTTAATTTTTCACGTCTATTAGCTTAAATCCGATAAGTTCTTTATCCTACAATCTTTTAAAACATCGAAATTGATTGAACAAACTATATTGTTTGAAATTGATATGTGATGATGTATATGTGTTTTGGTTTCTAATCATTCAAATAGTGTCTATTGCTGAATAAATATGTAAAATGAGATTCGATGGGGTCATGTGTGAGTATTGCACATGTGGTGTTGGATGTTTATTGAAATCAAGTTAGGGTGTGTGTATGTCTTGCTTTTGTGCTAATTTAAATTCTAAACATATCAATTTGGGACCCGTTTGATAGGCTTGGAAAATCAAATGACTAGAAATTTCACACCATGAGGGTCTTTTACGACCCATGGATCAGTCCACAGGCCATAGTTGCCCCTTGTGTGAAGATCCAGTAACTTGGAATTTCTAGGATTCTATCAAAAGAGACCTTCTATGGGTCATAGTTCATTCTAGGACTCATATATAGGTCTCATAGGAATTTTTCTACACAATATCAAAAACTAGAACCATATCTATGACTCGGTCTATGACTCATAAAATGTTCTAAAAGTCATACATGGCCTCGTAGATCAAGTTCCAGTAGCTAAATTTACCATATCTGCTATCTACGAAGGCCTTCTATGGCCCATAGATTCACCTATAGCTCATAGACGAGCCTTTGTATAACCTACTGCCAATCACAATATTTTGTAATATTTTGCATTTCATTCTTGTATTTGTGTACTCATAGGTTTGCGTGATGTATGTTTTTCAAGTAATCTGGCCCCAAAGCCCAAATGAGATGAGATATGAGCCATGAGGGAGCAACTACGTGATGAGCCTACGGACTTCAAGGCTGATCCTGAGTCTAGTGGTTCGTTAAAGGAGCTCGGCGTCCAACCTGATATAGGCATTGAGCTATGATAGATAGGGTCAACTGCCAGATAGTCATAATAGCCTCAAACTCAGGAAATAGTGGTATGACCTCCCTAGTCTAACAAGGGAAGCGATCGAAAAAGTAACACCATCTAGATGACCTCCTCCGGAGAGGGGTTAGGGTCAGCAGCAGGAAATAAAGCTAGCTCCGACATAAGAGACAAGTCAGATTCAGACACTATAGAGTCCACCCCGGTAACACCATCATCCCCATATTTATTAACCAGTACGTGGTACGTGCTCGGGATACAGATGGTATACTTATATGATATACAATATGATGAACGAGATTGTGAAGCCTGTACTATCTTTGAGGAGCCTCAACTTATCTAGATGACCTCCTCCAGTTAATATATTTGAGGCCACAATCCATCGTGTTCATTTTTGTCTCTAATATGAGGCTCTAGTTTCCACAACTGAGTTTAACTACTAGCTGATTCAAGACCACATTCTGATGAGAGATATGGTTCGCAAGGGCTCATTGATGTGATAGGTTACCAATCATGTCATAGCACAGGGCTAGGAACCTAAGTGGGTTTCTACTATATTGGCACCCATAGTAAACGCTTCACTCAACTTCACCGACAAAATTTGGTGGGCTGTAGTTAGATCGCAGATCCGACTGCCACATGCAGATAACACACTTACACCATATCATGCAGTACTAGTTGCTAGTATCTTAGCTAGCTATGATATTGATTGGTCCAGGTTGATACCAGAGCAAATACACGAGGTGACCCTGAAGTGATCCACTTCTATCTTATTTCCTTTCCTGATATATAGACTTTGCTTGGCAGCGAAAGTGGGTAGTATTAATGAGGTGGACACACTGGTAGAGGTTCAGAGGATACTGGATGCCAACTTGATAAAGGTTGATGAGAATCTAGTCGCACTTAGGCGAGCACCACAACTTCCAGTCCATATGCTAGAGATGTTTGCCACAGTTCCACCATATGAGCCTCCATCTTGTTCTACCGCTGCTGCTTCTACAACGGAGGGGACCCCATAGATCGAGCTTGATAGAAAGGGGGGTCCCACTACTACCATCACAAGTTCTTTGTCAAAGGTAGTTTTAGTATCTCCCATAGGCATGGTATATGTATCTGCGGCCTCTATTCAGACCATGGTGCAAAGGTTGGTTAGGAGTGAGACTCAACTTACATAACTATTACAGTAGATTAGGCCGTTGGTTTGCCAGGCTATTTTTGAGGCTAAGGAGCACATGAGGATGTACTGTATGAACACTATCAACGAAATATTGAAACGAGTGTATGGATATATAGATGCAGTAGCCTTTTTTCAGCACAACCTCTTGATCTGACTGTGATGCATACGGAGATTCAACAACTCCAGGCTGAGATTAAGGTAGCAACAATAACACTAGTGGTATTCTCGATACTTGACACTGCTACCAAAGCATTCATAGATCTTTTTTCCACTGAGGAGATACCACTCTGCACCTCTAGAAAGAGGCCCCGTTCTGACACTGACAATCCAAATGCTCTGAGGTGGGAGATAGAGTTGATTAAGAGTGAGCAGGTAGAAGTTACCACATGAGAAATAATCAAGGATGAGATAGCACGATAGGTCCAACTATAGGAGATTATGAAGGGTGTTGGACCCTTCAGATATGCTCCCACTATTGAGGATACCACCATGCAGGTTGAGGGTGGTCAGACACAATGAGAGACCGGTGCTTAGGCACCCAGGTATGTTTTTGACTCTATGCTTTATGATTATATATTTGTGTATTGAGGATATATGCACAACATTTTTGATGTGGTATGGGTAGTTATAGGCCTTAGTGAAGTCTGAGTAACCTTGGCTTATAACTATCTCTATTTTTAAGTTCTATGGGTTTTCTTGCCTGTATGTTTTCCCCGAGGGCATTTACTTTCTGTTGAATCGACATGTTTAGGATATGTAGATAGTATTAGGAGTATATTGTACTAAAGTCTATGGCATATATTTATTTTTATTAAAAAAATTATACCTGCCAGATTTTGTTTTTTAGGTAGTATTGATAACATCCATGTGATCTAGATTAATTAATAGTGCTTGTTCTGATAAGTGAGGTGTAACTTAGATAAAAAGCATGATCTGAGAGTCTGAGTTGATAGTGTAATCAATGCCACGTGTGTGAGCTTATTTACATGATTCTCATACTATGTTTTCATTCAGAACTCTCCCTATTACTCTGACTTAGACTGTAGGTTAGTTGGTTAGGAAAGGATCTTAGGCCATCGTTCATTTTAGTCCACTTAGCCTAAATAGCCAATCCAATGCTTGATGTATCCCTTGATACAAATATTTGAGCCATGTATATACCTTTTTTCTTTGTATACACCTAAGTAACCAAGCTTTGTTTATTGTGAAATCTTGAAATTGGCCTTGGTCCTTCCTTGAACATTTTGCACCTTAACTAAGGCAAAATATTAAGTTGAGGGTGGATACCAAAAGTGACCCTGGTTTGTAGGTTGGATATTGTGCACCTCAACTCAGGACAAAAGCCTAAATTGAGGGTGGCTAGTGTAAGGGAGGTCAAAATAAATGGGGTAGAAGTTAGTGATACATGAAGTAAGGGAAAAATGTGCTATGGGTGCCAAAAAAGATGAAAAGATGCCTTAATGATGAGCTAAAAAGAAAATGAATGTGAAAAACAAAAGGCAATGAGCTAAGAACTAGAATAAGGCACCCATAAAAGCTTAAAATAGGAGAAGGGGAGAGGGAGTGAGAAATTTCAGTGTTGGTAGGGAAAAAGTGTAGAAACAACAGTATCAAGGAGGGCCTTTAGTCACTATGTTACAAAAGCATCATACCAAAGCTTCTTGAGCATTTGTTACAATCCAAGAAAGTCCTATAGTGATCCTAATCCAAGTAGTAAAAGGTCACAGTTGTGAGTATAGGAGAAAACATATGTTATTGAGAACAGTGTTAGAATATCTATTGAGAGAGTGAGTGATTTTTGTGTAGTACCTAGCATTGAATCTAAAAATACTATTATAAGTGGGATATAAGACTTCTTTGTGTGAGGACACTTGCATTACACTATTAATTCTAGACTAGTTTAGTGATTGTTACTTATCTATTGTTACCTTGCTTGTCATAGTTGCACTATCACATGTATTGATCTTCATTGGTTTGTTTGATGACTATCTGACATGCACTTATGTGTTGATTGGGTTTCTGAGCTTGATTTTAAGATAATGTATGCCAATTGACTGAGGTCTGTGTGTTACTATACTTCTTAGGTGGATTGAGTCCGTTGCTTGAGGACATACAATAATTTTAAGTTGAGGGTGTTGATATGCTGTCGAAATAAAATAATTTTAATGTTAAAACATAGGATTTTGTGTGTTCTCAAAGCAATAATTGTGGGTTTGATGTGTTTTTATGTTTATTTGCAGGATTACAGAGTTGGCATGGTTTTGGGATGAAGTATGGAGAATTGCAGTATTTTTAGAGAATACGAGGCACTCCACGGGTTGTGGAGACGTCCACGAGTCGTAGAGTGGTTTTGTGGAAAATTCTAGAGAAAGGCCCATTCTCAGATAATTAGTCCACGATGGAACAAATGAGCTGTAAAAATCTATACAGGTCATGGAATGGTCTCGTTCCTTGATGATCAGAGATGAATAGTTTTAGAAAATGGCTCAGATGAATCCCTATATGGGCTTTAAGTCTGAATACAAACCATAGGAAGGTCTCGTGGAATCGAGGGCCAGTTTTCAAAGTAAAAGTCTACGAAGCCCTAATACAGGACATGGAATCCTATATGGCTCGTAAACCCTTCCATGGATCCTACCGACTCAGTTTTTCTATTTCATTTTTGATTTGGTTTTTTCCTAATATAAATATTAGATTTCTTTTTTATAAGGAGAAAGGTAGAACGATAGAGAAGGACTTGAGAAACTCTCTTTGTGTGATTTTTACATTAATTCCATAGCATTGTGATTTATTGAAGATTGGGATTTCTTGCTCTTTAACTTTATCATTGTAAGTGATTGATTATGCTATTCTTTAACATGATTAATTCATCTCTCCTGATTATGCTTAGCTAAATCCACAACTAGGGTTTTGGAAAACATGAAGAACTAATAAGGTAAAATCGGATAATCTGTAATTCTTGGAAGGTGTGCATGCATGTGTTGATTATTTCTCTTTGTTTTAATTACTTTTTAATGGGTGACCAACGTTAGAACTCGCCTAGTGTTACTGACTAGATCAAGGTTGTAATGAATAGGAAAAAAGAATAATTAACAGGATTCGATTGATGTTTTCTCGTCTAATCAACCAAACTTGATTAAGGGGAGGTTGTACTGGAACAATAGGTCAGGGTTAGTAATGCCACATTGCAGAGATGGATCAAATCATGTAGTGATATTTACCTCTCACCTGGATTAAAGGGTTTTGTAAACCTAACTTACTGTTCTGCACGCTACACACTAGAAAAGATTGCGATTATCTGGTAATACCAATTTAGGGAATCATGGGGAACACAACTCCCTAGTTACTTCTTCTACTAATTCTACAACACTTCCAATAGTATAGGTTTACGTTTCTACAAAAATCATAAAATCCCTCCCCTTTCGGGAGATAAGTAGGTTAATCACCTCAAATTGCTTTGAATTATCCTAAAGTTTACCATATTCCCTTTGGGTTCGATCCTAACTTTGGTTAGGTTATATTACTTGAAAAAGACTGTTTTAACCTTAAAAAAGGAGGTATATCTTCGGGGACATCATCCATGAGCCAACTTTATGATCCATAGAAGAGGTTACATGCCGTGAATGGGGTTCATAAATCCCAGATAAGTTTTTAGAAATTGTGCTAAGTGTTGAGGGTAACTACGAACTCAACCTAAGAGCCATAGAATATTCTATGACCCACAGTTGGAGTCGTAGAAGCCAAACTCTAAAACATGATCTTTTGAAACCACGAAACCAAGTCTTATGGGCCATAGAATGTTATACGACCTATAATTGGGGTTTTATTGAATTAAAATCCCATTGTTTACCCAATCTTGTTAAAAGGTTAAAAGAGGGGTGATTTAAATTACCCCTCATTTTTCTTACATTTTACGAATCAAGCAAAACCCTGCCCCTCTTCCCTTCCTCCAATCACTTCTGAACACCCACACCATACTTACTGATGAGTTTTTCCGCTACGTGAGCACTATTTCGACAAGCCTTAGGGTTTCCTATAGTTTGGTTTTCACTATTTTCTTGGCCTCTCACTAAAGTTTCCAATATGTATCTCTATTTTAATCTTTTGAATTCTCAAGTATTGAAGTTAGGGCTAAGGAATTGAGATGAGTGATTCACTTTGATTCTATTACCCTAGGATTGATGGTTCCTGAGAAAGTTGATTAAATTGATTGCATAACACTGCTTGATTGCAAATGCTTGCCTTGTGATTATGTGGAATATATATACCTATGCCTAGTAATATGATTTCTTGTATGTGCACTGATGATATGAACTGTGAGAACCCATGTTTCTCATCTTCCATAATATACATATTGTGGCTTGTTGTATAAGGCATATATGACTCTAGATATAACCTAAGGGTAATAAGTCTACAAATATGTGGTAATATCAAGGGATTAAAGTTTTAAGTAAAAGAAATCCCCTAAATGGATATTTGGGATTAGAGAGATGGCCCAAGTGGCACCTTACCCTTTTCGGAAGATTTAAATTGAGTTTCACTTCTTGGATGAGACTAAGAGTGCATAATTTGATAATAATAAAATTTTAAGGGGTATGTTAATAGCCCAAAGTTCATATGATAAGTTTTAGAGTCAAGGAAGTTGCTAGATAAAGTTTGGCCAAAGTTACTGTAAGCTTCTTTAAGAAATCCTTCTTAAATTTGGGTCAAATGTATCAGATCATATCTCCCAAAATATAAAGAGTTAGAAGAGGCATAACCTATCAAATTGAATATCTATGAGTCTAGTTTGCAACACATAAAACCGCGTATCAATACAACTTTAGAATAAAATTTTATGATATTTTAAAACGACTTCCTGAGCAAAAAACTAGGTCATGGGTTGGGTCGTGTCAAACCCAACTATATGTAGGCTATTTTTATGTTTTAAAGCTGAAAATGAATCATTTTTATCCCAAAACAGTTGAGAAGTTGAAGAGAAAGCTCCCACCAGGTCCTTGAGTGATTTAGGTAAGTTCTTCTACTTTTAACTGTTAAAATTCACCCGCGTGCCTAGAAATGCATGCCTTATGCTTTGCGATTGTTTTCCCCTCTTAATAGCTGTGTTTGGGGCTATTTTTGGATTGTGAAAAAGTGATGTTCTTGCTGTTTATTGTATGTTTGTAGCTGGTTAGTGTAGCGAATCATTTTGGGGCTCTTTTATGACCATTTTGATGAAGTTCTACAGACATATCCTAGTGTAAATGTTATATGGCAAATCCGTCTATTAGTTCTAATTTATGGGCTATTTATAGGTGTTTGTAGGCTGCATATATATAGTTGTTTCAAAGCTTAGGACGTGAGGAACAACTTTTGTGAAGAAACTTTGGGCATTTGGACCTCCGTTGGAAAGGTATATATATTAAGGCTAAGTTTCGTCCCTTCTTTGAGCATGAAATCTGGGAAATCCCCAAAACGTCAAATGTAATATTTTACTATTTTGTTGCTAGAAATACCTTCTGTAAAATGCATTGGCATCATAGCCGAGTTATCTTTATTACGTTATTAGGCTGGAATTTGATTTATTTGCTTAAACTGGACATTCAATATCTATATATCAATTTATCTATTTTCTTGACTACCTATCCTTATGTTGAGGTGTTGTTCTTTTTGGTGTGGTGTCACTAAAACATAAAGGTAGATTACGAGGGGAATGTAGTATTCATAATCAGTCCTTCTTCCATACTAAAATTGTAACTGAAGTACTTAGAGAGTAACACGTTGATTTTCAATAATCTCCAATATAATGCTCCTATTTAAACTATTAAGACATTCAATTCTTTTTAAATACTTTTCTTTACTAATTGACATGGAACAAAGTATAAGAATTATGTAAAGCATATTTATGAACGTTTTAAAAGTTAAGGCATCATTCTAAATGTTGAGTTAAGTTATCAAACGTATTCAAAGATGTGTAAGACCCCACGGGTCATGTGTATATGCTATGACAATATTTATGATGTTATGAGAATAAGTTTACTAATGAGCCAAGATTGGATAAGTTCATGTTATGGCCTACTACGTGCATTCAACATTCATATCATACATGACACATTATGCATGGAATTCGAGCTATAATCAGAGGTATGAGGCCTATTTGCCCAACTGACTATATATATGTATATGATATGGATGGCCACAGGTTTGCAAATATGATTTCGAGTAGCTCCCGAAAAGGACCACCATTGCTAGAATTTGGTTGGGTATGTCATGCGTTTGCATCTATATATATGTATTCACGACATGCAATTACTTAAGCATACCATGCATATTTGGTCACTAGGAGGCTGAGTGTTGGCCAGGAAGGTTACCTAAGTTTTGGTTATAGGTGGTATTTCTATTACTCTTTTTACTACAATTATCTATTATTTTACTTATATCCTACATATCCGTATATGTTTATTCGTAGTGACGTCC
This sequence comes from Solanum aculeatissimum, assembly GCA_038996855.1. Lineage (NCBI taxonomy): Eukaryota > Viridiplantae > Streptophyta > Magnoliopsida > Solanales > Solanaceae > Solanum > Solanum aculeatissimum. The sequence continues at coordinate 2,072 of JBCEWC010008162.1, read as the reverse complement.
CATTTCCTGGGGACACTATATTCTATTTCGTGTGTGCAGTTTCAGGTAGAAACTCTGATCGACCCCTTCACTAGGAGCCTAGTTCAACTATGAGTTGGTAAGCTCCACCTCTTCCTGGAGCTTCCACTGGATGTTTACTTTTTTTGGTACAGTTGGGTATAGTTGGGGCCCTGTCCCGACAGTGTCAGTGACTCTCTTAAAGACTATTGTGGGCATGTTATTTTGGGTTGGTTCTTTTGTGCTTTCCAGTCTCCAGTCATAGGATTGACATATATACATATAGTGTGTGACTGTACCTCTATTGTTGCAGCCTTATCAACTAGCTAGGACTTTATCATTTTGGTTTACCTACCCTGATGCACGCGATTTATTGTTGACCAGGCCATGATCGGAATGGTAAAGGGTTAGTTTTTCAGATGTTATGCTGCCCAATATTTTGGCCCCTAGGTTAGTCAACTAGCATGTTCAGTAGCTTACTCGGCCACTGACGGTATCAAGTGAAAGTCATGCCTCCCCTTTTTTTGGAGCTTGAAAAATATGGTATCAGAGCAGGTCGTGCCCCAGGGAGTCCACAATGCTGTGTCTAGTAGAGTCTTGCTTATGGGTGTGTTGTGCATCATACTTATAATCTAGAGGCTACGAGGCATTTAGGGATGGTTACAACTTTTTCTCTGAATAGACCATTCTGTAGAGCAATTCTATAGGAACATATGAAATCTAAATCATGCTTTGTTGTTTTTATTTAACAAGCTACTTACGCTCATGAGATGGCATGGCATGTGATATATATGGATAAGAGAGAAGGTACCGACCATTCATTGCCAAGTCAGGGGGATATATTCCCCATCGAGGCACACATGAAGTCTCAAGTATCCATAGTACCAGATTCCCCAGCACCTGTTGAAGCCCAAGGACATCTAGTACCCCCTAGACCTACCAAAGATTAGGGAGCAGGGGATGAGGGAGGCAGTTTAGCTTCTGACCAAGATGGTTTCTATTCATGAGAGACAACTCAAGGCAATGGAAGACGCCATAAGGGATAAAATAAAAAACTCAAAGGTACAAGAGTTTCTTCACTTGACCCCTCTAAGTTTTAACATAAACTAGTCCCACTGGGGCTCTATGAGACTTTATAGACCATATGCATAGAGTAGTGAAGGTGATGCATGCCTCTATCACCAAAGCTGTGGAGCTGGCTTCCTTTCAACTATATGATATCACCATTTTATGGTACGAGGCATAGGAGAGATCCAAAGGGCCTGATGCCTTGCTAGTAGAGTGGGAAGACTTTGCTGAGGCATTTTTAGACCATTACTTGCCACAGGAGGTTCGGGAGACCCACCTTAACCAGTTTATCAATCTGAGGCAGGGGAATATGAATGTAAGGGAGTATAGCCTTAGTTTCAATTCTTTGGCTAGATATGCAACAAATATTGTACGTACCATGAGTGCCAAAGTTCATCATTATGTGAATAGTTTGGGGGATCATTTGATCAGAGACTGTAGGATAGCATCTTTACAGGATGGTGTAGATATTTCCTGCATACAAGCTTTTTCTCAGATTATGGAGGACATTTCTCGTCAGATTTGTGTCACGACCCGGTTAGGGGGTCTAGGTGTGACATGGTGAAGGAGAACCCAGAGGCTCTCAATCAAGCCATCATAGTACCAAACTAACCATTTACTCAAAGAATGCGGAAACATAGCACATAATTTAATAGATTCAAAATTTCCAATAATAAACTCAATATACTAAACATGATCAAATATCAAACTTAAGTCATTTATACGATATACATAAAGCCAACGTTAACTAATCAACACATAACATAACAAGAGTGTCATAGGTACAACACATGCCTCTAACGGAGTGACAGGGGCCACAACAAGTCCGGGCTCACCCTCAAAAGTCAAACTAAACAAAAGTAAACTACTAATAGCTAGAGGAAAGGAGGCTATTACCCTTGGATGAAGGGCTCACTACTAACAGATAGCTCAAGATCAAAGCTCGTCGGTAGGTAGATAGAACTCGTCACCTGCACCTACATGATTAGAGCATGTAGACAAAAGTA
>JBCEWC010008161.1:0-20353 GCA_038996855.1 Solanum aculeatissimum | reverse complement strand
AGTAGTTGCATTGTGAATATTAATAGTATACATTAAATATATAGGAACTTGAATTGTGACTTTATGAATAGTTCTATAAAAAAATTTAATTAAAAAGAATAGTCCTACAAATTAATAAGGGTAAAATGATAATCTTGCTATATTAATAATTATTTTCTTAATAGGTGTGTCATGTCAAAATTTGTCATCTAATCGTGAACGGAGGGAGTAATATTCACTTTGGAAGATCATTAGGTCATAAATGCTCCATTAATGCATTACATCGTTCAAAATAAGCTTAATTTCTTTGTCCTTATTTTTTTTATGCCGAATTAGAAATTATTGAAATCAATAATTTTCATCTATGTCATTTATACGATCGAAGTTGAACCTTCCAAATGCATCTTGAATTAGTACATTAAGATCACACTCATCCTCAATTATTATGTTGTACATAACAATACATAAAATTAATATATCATGTAACACTTCTTTTCTTTTAAAATGTGACGATCCTGCCATAATTGAGAACTAAGATTGCATTTTTTTAATTTTTGTGAAGGTTAATTGTAGTTATATCTAATTATAATTTATAGTAAAATTAACATAAATTTAATTTTTTAGAAAAAATTCATACGTAAAAAAATTTAATTTATAAAAAAACTAACTTTTATATCTAAAATTAATATTATAAAAAATATTACATTAAATAATTAAACATATAAGAGATTTAATTAAAGCACATACTTTATATAATGTTTAATTAAAAATTTTGTATGATAAAATAATATTAAAATATTCAATAAAGTAAATTGATGTGATGAATAGTGTTACATCAAATTTAGTATAACAATATTCACATACTAAAATAGTATAAAATTTGATATTGGGTTGAAGATGGTCTAAATAAAGATAAACTAGAAGTGTCAATGATTTTTTAAAAAAAAATCATTGGATCATATAGAAGTAAAACGATTTTAAGGCTTTTTTAAAAATAAAATCAAAGGCTTCAATACAAATTTATAATTACATTGAATATTTTACGGTGAATTTTTTTGTTTTATAAAAAATATCAATTTTTTAATCAGACTAAATATATATAATAATAATAATAATATACCCAATGAAATTTTATAAGTGGGTTCTAGGAAAAGTAAAATGTACGCAGACCTTATCACTACCTCATAGATATAGAGAGATTGTTTCCGAAAGACACTTATCTCAAAAATATCATCCCCAAAAATATAGAGAGTTTAAGTTTTGTGCATCGTCAGTGTATAGAATATTCTACACTATCAGGTAAAGTTGATCTACTATTGCAGGTTACCTATTTTTTCTAAGTTTTTTTTTTCCTATTTATAACTTTATTTTCTAAAATTTTAAATAATCTCAACTCATCTAAACTGGATTCTTCTCTCCATGTTATCTTTCTTTGCTTGTCTTTTTAACCCCATATCCAAACTCCTTAACGTGATAATTGAATTTTAAGATTTTGATACAAATTTCTATGTGATGTTTGCACTTTAGATGTTTCTTCAATTCTTTTTCTAAAACAAATACGAAAAAACTTAATATCATTTGCAAAGTATTCACAAATTATAAATTTTGATGCATATTTCTTTTCTCTCCAAGATTAACAAGTCTAAGCATGGAAGAATTACTTCTTCCAATTTTAATAGTATTTGAGGTGAAGATGTTTATTAATTATGATGATTTTGTTTAGAGAGAAATATGAAAAAGTTATATTTAATTTATATTCTAAAGGAAATAATAACTAATTTAATTAGAGTACAATTAGGATTTTAGTTTTAATATCTTTATCCTAAATTTTAATTATACAAATCTAATGATAATAATTTAACTTACCCGATGATATAAAAAAATTTATACACTGTGCACAAAGTTTAAATTCATATATATAAATATAATTTTTTTATATGTTAAATTTATAGTAAGTATTAAGAAATTGTCTTGGTCCTTGGTACTTGAAGCCTTGGGGTAAATTTTGTTTAAAAGGAGTATAATATGAATTGCAAAACAAGGACATTTCCAATCCATCGGCATTATGGTAGGCCAAGAGAATTTTTTTCAATTTTTGTTTTTGTAGATGTTTTTTTTATTTCTCTATAGCCAACTATATATAGTAAAATTCTTCCCTGAGAGAACAATGATCCCAAGCATTGTTAAAGTACCTTAAGGTTCTCTTTGAAAAGTCACCTGATAATTAAAATTAATATAACTATTAGTATAATATTTTCTTTGTTTACTTTTACTTGTTAATATTTCACTTATTGAAGTTAAATTATTTGAACTTTGATCAACATTTGAAGATGTATTTTTTCATCATATTAATATGAGAAAGATAACAACTTATAACATTTTTCGTGTAGTTTTCAACCATCTAAATTTTAGATTTGAAATATTAAATTTAGCTACTTTAATTTAACTTTGAAATTTAGTCAAGTTGACTTCGAAAAGCAAAACAGTGACAAATAAAAATGAACAAAGGAAGTAATTATCAATGTAACAATTGCGCAGTGTAATAATTATTTGATCTATTTATTTGTCACTATATAATTATAAGTGTGTTGTTTGATTGCACAAGTATAATTACAAGGTTATATTAAATTTTTAAAAACAAACATTAATTATATAAAATTAAAAATTTATATTTAAAAAAATAAGAGTACTTATAAATAATAAAATTGTTCCTTGACGGAACAATGATCCCAAACGATGTTAAAGTACCTAAGGGCCTATTTGGAAAGCCATCTAGTAATTAAAATTAGTATAATCAACGGGATAGTACTCCCTCTTTTCACTTTTACTTATCACTATTTCACTTATCGAGATCAAACTGTATGGACTTTGACCAATATTTTAAAATATATTTTTTAATTATATTAATATGAGAATGATTGCAACTTATAAACACTTTTCGTGTAGTTTTCAACTATATAAATTTTAGATTTTAAATTTAACTTGTCATGACTCGAAATTCGAGTGTGATGACACTTACCTAACCCACCAAGGCGAATTAGTCCAAAACTTAAACAACTCAATAATAATAAAAGTGAAAGATAAAACAGTCTAATAAGATAGATAATTATAGGAAATCAAAAGTTACAACCATCCAAGACCTGGTGTCACATGTACAAGCCTTTAAACATAGAATACTCAATAGAATACAAGTGTCAATGTCTAGTTATCAAATGGAACAAAACATAAGGTAGAATCCTCGAAATCCTACTAAAGAGACAAATAACTACCTCACAAGTGATCCTGAAGCTCGATCCTATAACAATGAAGGCTAGCAAGAAGGACCAAGTTCACAACCTACAAAATGTAATAAGGGGTAAGCACCAAACAACAAGGTACTCAACAAATGGAACTAACCCAAAGTAAAGCAATGAAGAACATAAGTACTCTTATCCATCCAACCACATACCTTCGAACTACACACCTGCACTCAAAAAAATTCCAGCACAATACAAAATACAAATCACAAGAATATATATATATATATATATACACACACACACACACACACACTCATTACATAACATCATATTTTAAAAGGTCTAACTAATACTTGATTTAAATGGTACAATAGATATCCGATATCATAAACAATTTATAGGTGAATCACAACTTTCACACGATACATATTATAATATCAAATAGGGAATGATATGAGATAGAATGGATGTTATGAGATATAAATAATGTGATGCAATATCAAATAATCGTGAGTATGTATGTCCAATGATACACATCCGCTGATCATATATGTGTCAGAATGAAACCCATGGGGGTCTCCCATAGACCATGTATCTGTGAACATTGCCGACAATGACCTCGGCCAATGCTCACCCGATCGAAAATGACCTCGTCCATAAAATCATCCAGCATATTACCTAGGCTCGCCGGCAGAAACGTCGACTAATCATCGATCGGTAGAGACCTCGACCACCAATCTATATGTTACCTTACTCATCTCTCGATCGTAGCCATCACATGTATCAATGTACAAATAATAGTGAATGTAGTATGCATAACATCAATCTCATCTCAGTTTCAATATCATCATGATCTCAATAGCATCACAATTTCAATATCAGTCTCATCACAGCTTCAATATCATCAAGATCTCACAATGTCAAATAATTCACAAGATCACATGTATTACAAATTCATAATTAATTCACAAGTTAATATTTCAACATATGAAAAATTACTCAATCCAAAATCTTATGATCAAAGTCTATGATGATACAATTCTACCCCAAAGCACTTAATTTTATATACATAGGAGCATACAAGGTTCAATCATACTTAACAAAAGGTTAGAAATCCACTTGTCTTAGAAACAATCTCGAATCAAGTCAAATTCAAAGCTTTTCCTTTTCTACGATACTCCGAATCACCAAAATTTGATCAAACATAGCATCATAATCACATAATGAATCTAATAACACTTAAATAAATCAATTTGGACAAAAGAGGTAAAATGGTAAAAAATCTCATGCTAAAATCTATAAATTAATACACATAAACGTTCTCCAAGTAATAAGGGTACCAACGGTGAAAACCATTTAAACAATGGAGTTAAAATGAGGTAGAAATCATCAATTTATCATTAGAAATCAAAGTCTGAAAAATTTCCAAATTCTTCAATTAAAAATCTCAAATTCTAAGTTAAAAATACAATTTAATCAATGAAAATTAAGAAAATAGGTTAGGAAATAATTGCCCAATAGATTTGCCTTGAAAAACCTTGAAGAGTCTCTCAAAAACAAAGCTTGGAATACTAGAAAATGATGGAAAATGACTAATTTCGATATTTTAAAAGAAGCTTACTGTTTAGACACATAAATAGCTCCGCAAACACAGAGTATAATCCACGAACGCAGAAGCCTAACAATGTCATACACTCCGCGAATGCAGAGTACCCATCCGCAAACGCGGAGAAGGGACTACTAGAGCTCTGCGATCGTGGAGGTCTAGGCGTGTGCACTTCGTGAATGCGGAGAACAAAATTCAATTACACCAAATCAGCTAAAAACTAGTAAAACATAGCTCAGGACAATCACGAAATGGATCCTCGAGATTCGTTCAGAACTTCGTGAACACAAATCAAATATGGAACCCTACCAGGAACGACATTCTAGCTTCAATGGAACCATTAGAATTCAAATTCAAGACCTCCTTGGCTTGGAACCTGAGAAAGATCGTTTAAACTAGTTTAGAACTCAAATACTCAAAATAACCTCGGAAGCTCTAGAAATTACAATGAGAGCATTTCAAGTATTAGTTTCACCATCGGAACCACTAGAATTGACGGAATTTCGATTCAAGCTTCCGAACTCTGAATGTTGATCAAAGTCAAACTATGATCCAAAACTTACTAAAAATGTAACTTTGGGTCTAAAATCTCTGTTTTAACTTCAAATTCAGTTGTGCAAGTTCTCCTAGAATAGATTTGGCATATCAGAGCTGATGGAATCGATATAATTAAATTCTGACACTCAAGACTCAAGATGTTCACAAAACTCAAAATTTCCAACTTTAAGCCTTTAAAAACTTTTTCTTTTGCAAAACTTCAACGTTTACAAGGTTTTTAAAATTTGACTTTTAGACTCAACTAAGAAATAACCCAAGATAACTTTTGAGAAGGGAAAAATGATAATTTTATTAAAAATACCAAAAAAAACCTTGGAGGTCATGACATCATCCACTACTAAAAATAATATTCGTCCTCAAATATGAGATACGAGACATACCTGAAGGCTAAAAAAACTGAGGATATCGGGCACACATATTTGACTCTAACTCCCATGTAGCCTACTCTTGGGCATATGGCTGCACTGGACCTTTACTGAAGCGATCTCCTTAGTCCTCAACTTCCTCACCTGCCTGTCCAAGATAGACACTGGCTGCTCTTCATAGTCAAATCTCAGCTTAATTCAACTAAATCCATAGAAATCACATGAGACTCATCTAGAATGTAATGTAGCAATATCAAGACATGAAACACACAAGATGAACTGAAGACAGATTGGGTGGCAAAGCATGTTTATAAGTCACCTCTTCCACTCTATTTCGGATCTTAAAAGGATCAATAAACCTCAGGCTGAGCTTGCCCTTCTTCCCGAACCCCATAACACCATTTAAGGGTGATACCTTTAACCATACCATGTGACCAACCATGAACTCCAAAGGTCAAACCCGTATGTTAGCATAGCTCTTTTGATGACTCCAGGCTGTCACTAACCTACTCTGAATCAATCATACCCACTCTAGATCATCCTTCAACATATCAACACCTATGCTCTTCATCGCTATTGAGTCAAACCACCCGATAAGCGATCTATATTTCCGACCATACAAGACCTCAAAGGGAGCCATCTGAATGCTAGAATGATAACTGTTGTTGTAAGAAAACTCTGTAAAGTCAAAGTGTTGATCCCATCTGGCACCAAAATCAATAACACATGATCGAAGCATATCTTCCAACACCTAAATGGTCCTCTCGGACTAGCCATCGGTCTAGGGATAAAAAATTGTACTCATATCAGAATATATACTCAAACCATGCTATAAGGTCCTCCAAAAATATGAAGTAAACCACAATCGAACATGATGGAAATCGGGACTCCATGAAGCCTAAAAAATTGACTAATATAAAGTTGAGTCAGTCTCTTAGCTGTAAAGTTCACTTTGACCGGAATGAAGTGGGTAGAGTTGGTCAATCGATCCACTATTACCAGATGGAATCAAAATCCCCAACTATAGGAGGCAACCCAACTACAAAGTCCAAGTTAATACGCTTTCACTTTCACTCGAGAATGGGCATCCTCTTCATTGAAACTCTAGGCTTTTGGCGCTCATATTTGACTTGTTAGGAATTCAAGCACTTTTCCGCAAACTCAACAATGTCTCTCGTCATCCTAGACTATCAATAATGTTGTTTCAAATCATGGTACATCTTTGTTGGTCCTAGATGAATGGAATATCTAGTATAATGAGACTCATCAAGTATCAATCTGATCAAATCACCCAACTTGTGCATACAAATATGATTCCCAATCCTTAAAACACCATCAAATCAAGCATTGCTTCTCTATCTTCACCTTTAGTCACTTTATCTCGAATAATATACAACTTCTTATCTTCAAATTGTCTCTCATGAATCTAATCCATGAAAGATGAGTGAGCCTCAATGTAGGTAAGTATCCCACCCTGGTCTGAAAGTTGTAATCTCACCAATCCATTGGCCAATATCTGAACATCTTTAGACAACGATCACTCCTCAATAAGAATAGTTATTAAACTCCCCATATTGGAGGTCTTCCTACTCAAAGTATCAACCACCACAGTAGTCTTCCTGGGATGATAGAGAATAGTTAAATCATAGTCTTTTAGGAGATCAATCCACCTTATATGCCTCAAATTTAGATCCCATTGGCTGAAAAAAATATTGTAAGTGCAATAGTCAGTAAAGATCTCGTAATGAAATCCATATAAGTAGTGACACCATAACTTCAACACAACCACAACCGTAGCTAACTTCAAATCATGAGTGGGATAGGATAATTCTTCTCATGGGCCTTCAACTGCCTCAAAGAATAAGCAATAATCTTCCCTTTTTGCATCAATGCACCACCTAACCCCACTCCCAAAACATCATAATAGACCATGAAATCAACACCCTCTTTCGATAAGGTCAAGATAGGAGTTGTATTCAATAATAACTTGAGATTTTGAAAGGTCTCTTTACACTCATCAGACCAATGAAATACCACATTCTTCTGAGTAAGTCTAGTTAGTATAACTATAGTAGTAGAGAAGTCCTGCACAAAATGGCGATAATAACTAGCCAGGCCCACAGAGCTACGAATCTTTATAGCTGAGGTAGATCTAGTCTAATCTCGAACGACCTCAATCTTCGCTGGGTCAACTCGAATACCTTCCTTGGACACCACTTGCCCTAAGAATACAACATAACTCAACCAAAACTCACACTTGGAGAATTTAACATAAAGCTTCTCCTCCTTAAGCCTCTGGAGCACACTCCTCAAATGCCTTACATGGTCCTCCTCTATCTTAGAGTAGACCAAGATATCATCAATAAATATTATCATGAACGAATCCATATACGACTAAAACACCCCATTCAATAACTCCATAAATGCTGCAGGGACGTTAGTCAAGCCAAAAGACATAGCAAGAAACTCATAATGATCATACCTCATTCGAAAAGCTGTCTTAGGAATATTTGATGGCAGAATCCGTAGCTGATGATACCCAGACCTCAAGTCAATATTTGAAAACAAAGAAGCTCCATGAAGTTGATCAAACAAGTCATCAATACGAGGGAGTTGGTACTTGTTCTTGACCGTCACCTTGTTCAACTGCTTATAATTAATACACATCCTCATGCATCCATCCTTATTCTTTACAAACAAGACCGGGCTACCCCAAGGTGAAATACTAGGGTGAATAAATCTCTTGCTCAATAGATCTTGAAGTTGCTCTTTTAGCTCCTTCAACTTAGCTGGAGCCGTACGAAAGGGAGTGATAGAAATAGGCTTAGTGCCTAGTTCAAGATCGATAGCAAAATCAATATCCTTATCAGAAGGGACTCCTGGTAAATCAGTGGGATACATATCCAAAAACTCATAAACTACCGAAATAGACTCCATAGAAGGTGGCTCAGCAACAGTATCACGAATAAAAGCCAAGTACGCCAAACACCCTCTATCAATCAACTTTTAGGCCTAAATATAAAATATAACTTTACTAGGATAGGAGCCCTTCAAACCCATGCACTCTATCCTTGGTCTATCTGGCATGACTAAGGTAATGGTCTTGGCATAACAATCAAGAATAACACGATACAGAGATAGCCAATCCATATCTAGAATAACATCAAAATCTACCATATCTAATACAATCATATCCATCCACGTCGCATAGCCAACCAAAGTCATAAGACAAGATCGATACACCCGATCCACTACTAAGGGCTCACCTATTGGGGTCAAAACATGAATGGGCACAAATATAGTATCGCAAGACAACTCAAACCCCAAGGAGAAATATGCAGACACATAAGAATAAGTGGAGCCAAGATCAAATAACACAGATGCATGTCTATGACAAACTAAAATAATACCGTTGATGAAAACATCGAAGGCCTCAACCTCGGTCTACCTGAGAAAGCACAACAATGGCCTCCCCATCCTCCACTAGTAAAAACTGCCCCTCTACCACCTGAATGTGTGGAAGTATCACCTGCTTCTCTACCTTCAGTGCGTTGACCTCTATTGATCTGGCCTCTACCCTGACCCCTAGTCTGTCAGGTTGAACCTCTAGCTAATAGTGCTAGATCTCTAATCGGTGCTGCGGAGCAAAAATGGTGAAGCCCAAAATAGGTCTACATGAGGTACCGCTGAATCATATGATCAGGAGATCCATACCCCAAACAAGATCTAGGGGTAGGCAACAATTGAGATGGAACAGGAGGGATACTGTAGCCACCCCGGTCCGTAGGCCTCTACTGGAAACAGATGAACTCTGACCTGAGCTATAAGAATCATAAGGACCTTGTCCTCCCTCTAAAGCTGGCAAGTCTGGATGAACCTCGCTGTGCTGAAACTAACCACCTCCCCTAGTCATACCCTTACTTCCTGATGTGGCACCTGAGAACTATCTCAATATACAAACTATTTTAGGGTCCCCAAACTCCTCTTTCTGTATGAGCTTTGCCTCCTTAGTGGCACTAACCACTGACTGAAAAGATGCTCTATTTCTAGACACCTAAAACACTAATTGTATGGTAAAATAAGCCAACCCTTTAACAAATCGACGAACTCTCTCTGCCTCTGTAGGAATAACAATTATAGCATACCTGGTCAACTAACAAAAATGGACCTCATACTCTGAAACGGTTATAGTGCCCTGTCTCAAACTCTTGAACTTCAGATGACTCTCCTCACGGACACTCCAAGGAACAAATCGATCATAGAAGACACTAAAAAAATGCCTCTTAAGTCATCAAAGGAGACAAAACTGGAAATAATCCCAAATAGGTCCTCCACCACTCCTTGGCTGACCCACGGAGCTGGAGGGTAACATATCATACACTATGAGTCTCTGCCAACCCCACGGTCTTAAGTAAATCTTGACAAGTAACTAAAAACTCATGTGTGTCCTCGGTCTTTCCACCTTGTAATTGTGGTGGCTCCATCTTTATAAACCTCTCATATCTACGTTGCTCCTCATCAATGAAGGCAACTATTAGAGGAATCTCAACAATAGGTGTTGCTAGTGGCTACTCCACCTGTACCTGGGCCACATAGGCCTGCTACTACTCTTGAGGCTGAAACCTAACCCGTGTCTGTGAAGTACCTAATGTATCAGCTGGGTTATTTGTCTGCCCCAAAGTCTTAAGTACACCTAAAACTCTCATAATGGTATCCTGTAGTAGTGGTGTTGTAGAATAGTCATGAGGAACTTGCTCCTCTCTAGGCTCTATAGCTGACTTGGGGGCGATACCCAATTGTAATCTCTTGCCGGTGCTACTCCTCGACCCCGGCCTCTACCTCGAGCTCTGGCTTGGCCCCTACCCCTAGTTGGAGTCTTAATAGCAATCTCAAGGGCTGCCTTCTCTCGTCCAGTAGCTGATGTAGCTCTAGTCCTCGCCATCTTCCAAAAGACACATAACTACTCAACACTTAAATAAAACCTACACACGAATTGATTAGAAAGAATTAAAAGATAATTTCCTAATAATTTTCATAGTCTCTCAAAGATAAGTAACAAACGTCTCCCTATTGATCCTTAAGACTCTACTAGACTGGGCTTGTACATATGTGAGACCTATGAACTTGAGACTCTGATACCAAATTATCACAACTTAAAATCTGAGTGTGATGACACTCACCTAACCCACCAAGATGAGTCAACCCAAAACTTAAACAACTCAATAATAATAAAAGTGAAAGATAAAATAGTCTAATAAGATAGATAAGCATAGGAAATCAAAAGCTACAACCATCCCAGAACTGGTGTCACATGTACACGCCTCTAAATATAAAATGCTCAATAGAATACAAGTCTCAATGTCTAGTCCTCAAAGAACAAAACATAAAGTAGAATGCTCGAAGGCCTGCTGAAGCAACAAACAACTACCTCACAAGTGATCCTGAAGCTCGATCCTGTAACAATGAAAGGTAGCAAGAAGGACCAAGCTCAGAACCTACAAAAATGTAGCAAGGGGTGAGAACTAAACAACAAGCTACTCGACTAATAGAACTAACCCAAAGTAAAGCAATGAAGAATACAAGTACTCATATCCGTCCAATCACATACTCTGAACAATACACCTGCACTCAAAAAAGTCCCAACACAATACAAATCACAAGAATGAATATATATATATATATATATATTTATAGTCATCATATAACAGATTATTTCAAAATGTCCAACTGATACTTGATTCAAATGGTACAGTAGATATTTGATATCATAAATAATTTGTAGATGATTCATAACTTTCACACGATACATATAATAATATCAAATAGGAAATGATATGAGATGGAGTGAATTCTATGAGAGGTAAATAATGTGATGCGATGCAATATCAAATAATCGTAATGCATGTCTGTCCTACGATACACATCCATTGATCATATCTGTATCAGAATGGAACTCATGGGGGTCTCACATAGACCATGTATCCGTGAACATTATAGACAATGACCTCGACTACAAAATCGATTAGCATATTACCTCAGCTCATCGGTAGAAACCTCGGCTAATCATCGACCAGTAGAGACCTCAACCACTAATCCACATGTTACCTTACTCATCTCTCGGTCGTAGCCATCATATGTATCAATGCACAAATAATAGTGAATATAATATGCACAATCTCAATCTCATCTCAGTTTCAATATCATCATGATCTCAATAACATCACTGTTTTAATATCAGTCTCATCACAGTTTCAATATCTTCAAGATCTCAACATCATTACAGTTTCAATATAGATACCATCTCAATATCAATGTCAAATAATTCACAAGATCATATGCATTATGAATCCACAATTAATTCACAAGTTAAGATTTCAACACATGAACAATTACTCAATTTACAATCTCATGATCAAAGCCTATGATGATACAATTCTACCCCAAAGTACTTAATTCCATACACATAGGAGCATACAAGGTTCAATTATACTCAACAAAAGATTAGAAATTCACTTGCCTTAGAAAAAGTCTCGAATCAAGTCAAATCCAAAGTTTTCTCCTTTCTATGATACTCCAAATCACCAAAATCTATTCAAATATAGCATCACAATTACATAATGAATCTAATGATACTAAAATCAACCAATTTGGACAAAAGGAGTAAAATGGTCAAAAATCTCTTGCCGAAAAAAGTAGCAAGAATTTGAAAATTAATATATCAAAATGTTCTACAAGTAATAAGGGTTCCAATGGTTAAAATCATTTCTAAGACAAAGTTAAAATAAGGTAGAAATCATCAATTTATCATTAGAAATCAAAGTCTAAAAACCTCCCAAATTCTTCAGTTAAAAACCCCAAATTCTAAGCTAAAAACACAATTTAATCAATGAAAATTAAAGAAACAGGTTAGAGAATAGCTACCCAATATATTTGCCTTGAAAAATCTCTCAAAATAAAGCTTGAAATATTAAAAAATAGTAGAAAATGACTAATTCTGATATTTTAAAAGAAACTTACTGTTCAGGCACATAAATAGCTCCGCGAGCACGGAAGCCTGACAATGTCATACACTCCGCGAACGCAGAGAAGGGACTGCCAGAGCTCCGGGAAGGCGGAGGTCTAGGCGCGTACACTCCACGAATGCGGACCCATATCTACGAACGCAAAGATCAAAATTCAATTGATTCAGATCAGCTAAAAACCAACAGAACACAACTCAGGACCATCATGAAATGGACCCTCGGGATTCGTTCAGAACCCGTGAACACAAACCAAACATGAAACCCTACCAAAAATGATGTTCCAGATTCAATGAAACCGTCAGAATTTAAATTCGAGACCTCCTTAGTCTGGAATTCGAGAAAGATCATTTAAACTAGTTTAGGACTCAAATACTCAAAATAACCTCGGAAGCTTTAGAAATTACAGTGAGATCATTTCTGGCGTTAGTTTCACCATTCAGAACCACTAGAATTAACAAAATTTCAATTCGAGCTTTCGAACTTGAAATGTTGACCAAAGTCAAACTATGATCCAATCAACTAAAAATGCAACTTTGGATCTAAAATCTCCGCTTTAACTCCAAATTTAGTTTTGCAAGTTCTTCTAGACCAGATTTGACATTCTGGAGCTGTTGGAATTGACAGAATTGAATTCCAACTCTCGAAACTTAATATGACCATAAAACTCGAGATTTTTAATTTTAAGCCTTTAAAAACTCTTTCTTTAGCAACACTTCAACTTTTATAAGGTTTTCAAAATTTGACTTTTAGACTCAATCAAGAAATGACCCAAGGCAACTTTCGGGAAGAGAATAATGGTAATTTTATCAAAAATGTCAAAAATGACCTTCGAGGTCATTACTTAGCTTTGAAGTTTAGTCAAGTTGACCTCGAAAAACAAAACAGTGACAAATAAAAATGAAAGAGGGAGTAATTATCAATGTAATAATTACACAGCGTAATAATTATTTTGATCTATTTGTTTATCACTGTGTAATTACAAGTGTGTTATTTGATTGCACAAGTGCAATTACAAGTGTGTTATTTGATTGCACAAGTGCAATTACAAGTGTGTTATTTGATTGCACAAGTGCAATTACAAGGTTATATTAAATTTTAAAAATAAAAATTAATTTTCTAAAAATTAAAAATTTATAATTAAAAAATAAGAGTATTTATAAAAAAATATTAAATTAAGTATTTAAGATATATGTTGTCTTTTGAAAATATATTAATTAGTAAAGATATGTTCTTAACTAATATTATAAATAATTCATTTATATTTTTTAAATTAGTATATCTTAATTAAATTAATCATAAAAACTAAAAGTTGAAAATTTCGATGAACATTAGAAAATGCATGTTTGACAAAAATGTTAATATTATAAATATTAGTAATATTAAAGTAAAGGAAAAACGTATCACTATAGCTTTATTCAACACTGAATTCTACTTTAGACTAAAAATTAGAACGCTAACAAAATTATGCTAATGAAAAAATAAACTAGAATAAATATAAAATAATAAATAACATAAAAAATTACATAAAACCACATGAAGAAGTAAAAGTTGAGAATGAAAAGAAAATAAAATGCAAATAATAACAAAAATATTTTTAGAAAATATTAGAATAATAAAAAATAAAAAATTTAAAATATTAGAAATAAAAAAATAAAATAAAAGAAAGAAAAGAGTTCTAAAAACGTTTCATGTAATTACATGATGTAATTACACCAATTCCTTAATCTCTATTGGGAATTAAAGAGTGTAATTACATCCCTTCAGTTACACTCAATTACTCTCTAGTCAAGTAATTACTTGGTCTACCAAAAAATTACACCCAATTACATCAAATTTCAATTATATGATAACTTTTCAAACAAACTCTAAATTGTTTAACGAAAACAATTATGGATTTCAATTTAAATCTGATACAATTTTTCATTCACCTTTCATAGTAAGAGTGATACATCATATGATTATGATCGAACACTATGAGTGTATTGCTTCTATTAATTGGCATAGTAGGATATTATAAAGAGAAAAATATTTTCATTCTATGTTATTATAACTTTTGAATATTTAATTTTATAACTTTTGAATATTTAATTCTATAACTTTTTTGCAAAATTTGATATTTTATGTCTATATTTTCTAGACTAAAAGTGATTGTCAACGTCATCATTACAGAAAACATAGCCTGACTTCAAATGTTCTTCATACTATGGAACTGATTAACAGTTACATCATCTGGTACACTTTCAAATACTTCATTTTCGATGTAACAAACTAAACAATTGTTGAAGAACTCCTCATCAAATTTTTTGCGCATTTCATTTTTGATCTTTTTCACCTGAGAGAAGGATCTTTCCACGCTTGCATCAGCAACTGGAAGAATCAAAGTCAACTTCAAAAGCAAATAAACAAGTGGCCATCTTATATGCATCTTTTTCTGAACAAACATCTTAGAAAGATCGGCAAGTCCCTTCAAATTTGAGAACTTGTTGTCACATTGTCGCAAATAAACAATGTAATTATCAAGCTGGCAACTGAGTTCTTGAAGCTTATCGTAACCAAATTCATTTGAATAATAATTAGCTAATCTCATTATCTTGTCCTTGTCATAATTAGCAAAAGAATTTACTGGGCTCAAACTAGCCATGCCAAGAAGTAAGTCTTTACTCACTGTATCAAAAGACCTGTCAAGCTCTTGCAATTGTGAATCAATAACAGCATCAAAAACTTCCACACAATAGTGATGTGAATAAGTGACGGTAGATACTTTGTGCTTCAACCCTCTAGGGATAACATACAGAGCATCCATTTTAGTAATCAAAATATCATGTTCGCGGAGCTTTAGGGCAATTGGCTTCCGCGTTCGCGGATAAGGCTCCGCGTTCACGGAGCATTAATGTTACCTGATCAGTTTTAGTTTTTAAAAGACGTGATTTAAACTTATTTCATCATTTTTTTACTCTCCAAGCTTCACTTTCAAGAGAATTCTTCAAGGTTTTCAAGGCTAATCAATTGGGTAACTATTTTCTAACATATTTCAATTATTTCCATTGATTAATTAGTGTTTTTAACTTATAATTTTCAGATTTTAATGGTGGAATTTAGGGATTTTTGAGACTTTAATTTCCAAAATTTTATTGATGATTCCTCCCTAATCTTAACTCCATTATTGAATTGGTTTTCACCATTAGAATCCTTATTACGAAGAGAACATTTTCATGTAATAATTTCCAGATTTCGACTTCTTTTTCAAACATGGAATTTTTGACTAGTTTTTCCTTTTTCTCTGAATTGATTTATTTTAGTGTCATTAGATTCGTTATGTAATTGGGATGCTATATTTGAATAGATTTTGGTGATTCAAAGTATCATAGAAAGGGGAAAGCTTCGGAGTTGGCTTGATTTGGGACTTTATATAAGGCAAGTGAACTTCTAACCTTTTGTTAAGTATGATTGAACCTTGTATACTCCTATGTGTATTAAAGTTGAATATTTTAGGGTAGAATTATATTCTTGTCGGCTTTGATCATGAGTACTTGGATTGGGTAATTGTTCATATGCTGAAGTTTGACTTGTGAATTAATTATGGATTCGTAATGCATGGATTTTGTGTATTAATTGTTGTGTATATTGATATGGTGATGAGGTTGGGATTATATTGTAAATGCTTGTGTACTTGTGAATTACTTGGATTGGTTTATTGGAATATTTGATTCATATGGACATCTTGCAACATTTCATTTCCATGGACTTATCTGTTGTGCATTTATTATGTGTTTGCTTGACGATCCATTGAAAATGAAAAGTTGAAGGAAAATAGTTCCGGCTAGTGATACAAAATGAAAGAAAAGAAATAAAAAGTCAAAGGGAAATGGTTCTAGCTAGAGATGAAAGTAATTGCCGAAGGAAAATGATTTTGGTGGATATATGGTCCATGTGTGGGCCCTATGGGTTCTACTGAGGCATGATTATGATCGGTGGATGTGTATCGTAGGACAGACATGCATCACAATTGTTGACACTGCATCACAATATTTATATCTCATGGCATTCACTCCATCTCATCTTACTCTGGCTTGCTACTATTATATGAAATGCTTTCGAGACTGGATATGTATTGTATCATTTGACTTGTTTATGGTTGGACCCTTTTGAGATGTGAGGCTAGTTGATGAGTATATTTATATCCTTGTGATTTCTCTATGTTATATAAATTATGCTGGGACTTTGTTGAGTGCAAGTTTGTAGTTCAACGGTATATTATTGGGTGTTAAGGAGTACGTGTGTTCTTCATTGCTTTACTTTAGGTTAGTTTCATTTACTAAGTACCCTGTTGTTTGGTGCTCATCCTTTTGCTACATTCTTGTAGGTTGTGAGACAGATCCCTCTGGTTAGACCTTTTCGCATTATAGTATCGAACTTTCAGATTATTTCTTGAGGTAGTTGCGTGTGTCTTCAGCAGACCTTCGAGGAATCTATTATTATGTTATGTTCTATTTGAGGACTAGACATTTGAGACTTGTATTTTTTTGAGTATTCAGTATTTAGAGGCTAGTACATATGACACCAGTCTTGGGAAAGTTTTAGTTGTTTTTAGCATGTTTATCTATCCTATTTAGATTGTTTATCTTCCTCTATTTTTATTATATTGAGTTGTTAAGTGTTGGGCTGACTCGCCTTGGTGGGTTTGGTGAGTGTCATCATGACCAATTTTTGAGTCGTGACAACAAGGGTCAAGATAGGTATCCGTGCCAATCAAGTGGCGTAAGCTATATTTAACTTCCAATAAGTCAACTCACAGCTTAACATTGCTAACAACTAGCGAGTATAACATATATAACTATTATAGAGCCCAAACAGTGATCACAATCTCCAACGGAGCTTTTAACAAAATTTAATGAGAATATATAAATTACGAATAATCACAATCACGACAACATAATATAGGTTTTGTGTCAGAGAGCCCAACAAGTCAACCCAACATTTAAATAGTCAAATATATTACACAAGTGGCATTAGTGCACTTACCTCTATCATGCGCTAACTCACCCTTACATTCCTTATCAGAAACATACACAACCCAAGCACGGTTAAAACCTGCTAACAAAACAGATGCAGGTATCGCAAAGTTCAAATGATAATCATAGTCTCAGCATCATACATATATATACTTTACTCAGAGATCTTTAACAACAAACAAACTCTCACTGTACATTTCAACTCAGTCTAGAGGTAAGAAAATCCTAGCCTATCTGAAAGGCAGTGCCTTGTGCTCCTGATTAGTCCACTGAGCTTTTCCCTTCCTTGCCATCTTCAACACTGTTCAATTGTCAAAACATAAGTCACAAGGTCATTACGGCTGATTTGGCTATAAAATCTCAGGAAATAGGCGAACACCCGAAATAGAGTAGGCCCATACCCAAAATGCCAAACTAACCCCCATAAAATGTTTCTTACATCACCCCGAGTCCATACCCATAAATTGAACCCAAAATAGATCTCAGAAGATAGAGAAACGACTCAAAAATGAAGATGCATTTCTTATCGGAAAATTTTCTTACATAACTTCTCTATCAAATTCCACAAAAATATAGCCAAATTAACAATATTCAAGCATACCACAACATTTCTTTCGAAAAATAGAACAATTCAAACACAAATTTCACTTAATCTTGTGAAGAAATAATCGAGATATCACAATGTAAAGTTTTTACTCATTTCTGATATAACTCATGAAAAAATAGAGATTTTACCTCGAAATACATGCTGAAATTAGAATCCAACACTTCCACAGTGTTTCTCGCAAGAATTCGTGCAACGTAGTATTTTGAATCACTCAAATCAAATGAAAAATGAGCTATAAAATAACGTGTAAAACTAGTGTATACATGTATATAACTTCCTGGAAAGAAAGCCACATATATATAGTTGTTGATCTGCCACATGGTGCATTCTGATGCTGCCACATGGCAGCACCTCTGAGTGCCATGTCGCACCTTTCTTTTCAGCCACCTTACAATCCTTTTTCCTCTATTTCAGGCTCGTTTAGACTCCAATTTTCGCAAATAAATTATGTAACCATATGAATTTTGACGCTTCGAATCCAACGGTGTGATTGGAATTTCCAACGGAGCTTTCAATTATAAAGTGAGGGTCCCACTTCTTTATATGCAACTTTTAATAGAAAGTCCCTGGGGGATGAATCACATCTAGACGTCCCCAGTATCAAACGAAGGGTCGTGCTAGAATAAAATCAACATTCCGGAGCTAACCACACTATCAAAATTCTCATTCGTGGCACAGTTCCCGATAGCATTGACTAAGCCAACTATTAACTGGTTCCGGCGGCTAAATTTGCAAGTCATGATATAATTGCATCGGATATGCTCCTAGCCTAATTCGACTATTCTGGAGCTAATCCAATCGTCATAATTTTGCTCCGCGACCGTTTACTAGGATTTTACATGAAAACTCATTCTACACATATAACTTCCCCCTTAACTCAAAATTCCATATAATTCCCAAGTAACCCAACCAATAACCATCCCAGCAGTCCCAACAAATCACCAATGGCCTGAGGACACTATATACATATCCAAATCAACAAAATAACTGCAAAACCATAGAAATGACCATATATATATATATATAACATAGAGAAAATGAAAATGTCATTCTTTAAAGTTAATCCTGCACATAATATTCACAAGATATGTTATTTGTGAGTTTGATTACTAAGAATAAATTAAAAATTAATCTATTTAAATAGTAAAACTAGAGAGTAATTCATTTGGAGAGCAAATCCTATTGTATTAATTGTTTGATATTTGGATAAAAAAATGTTATTGATATATTAACTTTCATCTAACTTGTATATATAACATTTGAAGGAGATAGAAAATGAATTATTCACGTATAAAATTAATGAGATGTGTGATTGATAATTTAAAAACCATCATAACTAGTCTAGGTATAAATCATGAGGAAATTTATATATTATTTCATGTCAAATAAAAAGTAAAATAACTAATACATGTATAACTAATTCCTACACAACTAATACATGCATAACCTAACAAATAAAATTTACTCATAATTGTAATCAACTAAAAGAATTAAGAAAAGAAGAGAAAAAATAAATATCATTCTTTAAAGTCCTATCCACCACCTCTTCAACCAATGCCCTAATGGTGATCAAAGAAAAAGCTTACAGATGAGAAAAAATAGTGAAAATGAAAGTTCAATCCTCCACCTCTTCAATCAAATGCCTTATTAATGATCAAAACTCTGAATCAAAATTCATAAAAATACAAATCACGGAAAAAGAGTAAAGAAGCCAAAACCATGAAACTTATCAAACCAACTGGCACATAGTATTCACTAACATCCAACTGAATGAGAGAGAAAGCTATACGTGCCGCTTCTCTTTCTATTTCTCTCTCTAAAACCAACTTTTTTGTCGTTTGTTCTTTCTCTACTGAATTTTTTACCAAAATAAGCTATTATTAAAATTAATTTACCAAAATAATACGTTTTTTAAAATTTTTACAAAACTAGTATAAACGTATTTCTCAGTAACGTTTTAGGTTA
>JBCEWC010008160.1:0-20353 GCA_038996855.1 Solanum aculeatissimum | reverse complement strand
GCATGGTCAATGAAACTTCTAACACCGTCAAAAAATGTAGGTTTCAACCCACCACCATTATCATAATACATATCATATATCCACAAACGATGATCCATCTACAAAAAATTCACAACCTTAATTATCATATTTCAAGTTCCAAAATACTATTATTAGTTAAAGTTTAACTTAAGAAATTTTACTAAAATTTACACTTAAGAAATCCTAATAGAAATGTTAAATTAAGGTAGACCCTGTCCGTCGCCTTTTCAAAAAAATCATTTTTTTTATTTTGTTAATTAATTATGAGACGGACTGCGTTGGTTAGTCCTTCGCTTCATTGAGCGACGCAGTCCATCGCTTTTTCGTCCGTCGCTTTTCCGCAGTTTTTTAGTAGTGTACAGAGAACTATTTATTTTCACTGAATATTTCTAAAACATTTATAATACAAATTTAATTCATATTCTCGAGAACTATTTATAAAACATATTTAATACAAGTTATTAAATGCATAATTCACTTTTAATACATTTATATTGAATGCATAATTCACTTTTAATACAAGTGTAGATTTATATTGAATCTGTAATTCACTTTTAATACAAAGTGCAGATTTATCATAGTATTGCTATATATTGCTATAAATGGTAATAAATAAAAAGTATCGCTAAAATCAGTAATTATTTATTAAAAAGGATCCACTTAAGTAATTTTTCCTCGGCAAAAGGCCCAAGTGGCCCAGCGACATTGCAGATCGTCTAGTAAGATTTTATAGGCCAAGAAACAGGAAACATGAGATTTGGGCCCTTTTCATGGGTGTTAGCCTACGGTTCTTGGCGCTGCCCAGGGCTCAGGGCCCAGGGCCAACTTTCCTGAAACATTTACTGAGGGGTCCGTAACGAGTCTGACAAGAGGCCTAGGTGGCCCGGCGGCATTAAAGATCGCCTGGTAGGATTTTATGCGCCAAGGAACAAGAAACAGGCGATTTGAACCCTTTTTCGTGGGTGTTACCCCACGGTTTCTGACGCTACCCGGGGCTCGGGGTCAACTTTCCCAAAAAATTATATGGAGGGGTCTGTAACGAGCCCTGCAAGAAGCACATGTGGCCCGACAATTTTGGACATCTCCTGGTAGGATTTTATGGGCTAAGAAAAAGGAAACAGGCGATTTAGCCCTTTTTCGTGGGTGTTAGCCTGTAGTTCCTGACATTGCCTAGGGCTCGAGACCAACTTTCTCAAAAATTATACCGAGAGGTCCATAACGAGCCCGGCTCTAGGTAGCTTTGCGACATTGGAGATTGTCTGGTAGGATTTTATGGGCCAAGGAACATGAAATAGGCAATTTAGGCCCTTTTCGTGTGTGTTAGCCCACGGTTCCTGGTACTATCCGAGGCTCGTTGCCAATTTCCTCAAAAATTATATCGAGGGGTCCAGAACGAGCCCAGCAAGAGCCTAGGTGGTCTTGCGACATTGGAGATTGTCTAGTAGGATTTTAAGGTACAAGGAATAGGAATTATGCGATTTGGGCCAGTTTTCGTGAGTGTTAGCCCACGGTTAATGGTGTTGTCCGGGGCTCGTTGTCAACTTTCCCAAAAAATTATACCGAGGGCTCCATAAAAAGCCTGGCAAGAGGCCCGGTGACATTGGAGATCGCCTGGTAGGATTTTATGAGCCAAGGAATAGGAAACAATAGATTTGGGTCTTTTTTTGTTGTTGTTAGCCCACAATTCTTGGCGTTACCCGGAGTTTGGGGATATATTACCCGAAAAATTATACCGAGAGGTCTATAACGAGCCCGACAATAGGCTCAGGTGGCTTGGTAGCATTGGAGATCGTCTAGTAGGATTTTATGGCCCAAGGAACAGAAAACAGGCAATTAGTGCCCTTTTTCGTGGGTGTTAGCCCACGGTTCCTCGTGTGTCCGGGGCTTGGGGCTAACTTTTTCGAAAAATTACACCGACCCATCCATAACGAGCCCGACAGGAGCCTTAGGTGGCCCAGCGGCGCCGCAGGAGACCTGATAGGTTTTTATGGGCCAAGCAACAGGAAACAGACAATTTCGTCAGTTTTTTGTAGGCGTAAGCCCACAGTTCCTGGAGTTGCCTGAGGCTCAGGGGCAACTTTCTCAAAAAATTACACGGACCCGTCCGTAACGAGCCCGCCAAGAGTCCCAGATGGCTCGGCGGTGCCGCAGGAGGCTCAATAGCATTTTATGGGCCAAGGAATAGGAAAGAAGCAATTTCGACAAATTTTCGTGAGTGTTAGCCCACAGTTTCTTGGGTTGTCCGGGCTAAGGCCCAACTTTTTCGATAAATTTAACGACCCGTCCATAACGAGCCCGCCAAGAGTCCCAGTTGGCGTCGGAGGACGCTCTGTAGCATTTTATGGGCCAAAGAACAGGAAACAAGCGATTTTGGTAGTTTAATAGGTAAAAAATGTCTTTCTTTAAATAAATATATATATATATTTTCCTTTTTAAACATATTGTGTTTCTAATAAAAATATTACTTTTAAAGAATTTTTTTCTTTTAAAAAAAAAACCACATTAACTAATAAAAATGTAAGAAAAAAATAAAATTAATCTCATTTTATCAATTAAAATAGAACATCGTATTCCTGTAACAAATAATATATGTCATAAATATAAGTTCATAGTGAACCCAACATCAATTTTCATTTTGATAGCGATAAAATAGTAATTATAATAAAGTAAAAAATATTTTTTTTTTCTCGAATTGAAGTAAGATAAATATTTACTAATTAAAAGATTATTTTTAGATAAATAATATATTCAAAAATAAAATAAATAATAAATTTATTTGGAATTGGACATTTTTGACCCATTAATTGAGGAAGAGAGTGCAAGGTGCTTATGAACGTAGGTAGTTAAGTCAAACTTTAACCTGCTACAACAAGACAATGTTCATAAAAGTTAAATCTCGTCGTATTGACAAATTTTGCTATAATAAAGTTTATCAGAAGACTTGTTCAGTATTGATACTTGAAATCGTCTAAAATATTATCAAATTAGAAATGCAAACAGAGAAAAGTCTCACACATGACAAAAAAAAATGCGCCAAACAGATCAATGAAAACAAAAATGATAGCTCAAAGTTAACAAAAACAAAGCCTCTTATGAATCAAGTCATATTCATAAAACAATTCTCCACTTCATAAGATTTTTATTGAACCAAAAACACAACTGTTTTGAAGATAACACAACTGTTTTGAAGATATTCAACTGTCCAAGAGATACATTAGCATTGACCATATTGGTTTACAATCCAGCGTTATATCTGCAAAATTGATTGGCATAATTCACCAGAATGGGTTAGTTAAACAAAAATTGATGATAGCTCAAGACTTTAAAAGTTAGGAACAGCCCACTTAAAGATACCAAATGTCAAAAAGATTCAAGCGATAATTTAAAGCTGACACATAAAAACTTTCGTAGGTTTTGAGTTCTCAAAATCTGAACTCAGTACAAGCAATGAATATCCGAGCATTAACAGATAATGTAGAGATTGCAAAAGGTAGGAATATGCTGGTGCAGGTGATATGATCTACCAAAAATCAAACTCGTCATATGAACCACTTATTCTGCACAAGAAAAGTATTTTGAAAAGAACTCCTAAGAAAGGAGAAATATCTCTGCTTAAAAAGTTGTCATTTCCAAATCAGGAAAAATCTCTATGCTTATATGTTGCCATTTCGCAATTAGTAGCCGTTCTGCAAATCTATTCCTTCTGTTGCTTAGATGAAGATACAGGTTATGTTATGACTCTTGACCAATACATGTCACTTCAGGACATATATATAAGGTTTTGGATTAGTAGCATCATTTACAAATAGAAAAGAAAAACAACAGACTTCTCCGGCCACCATAATGTAAAAATGACCAACCAGATTCACTAGTAACATTTTAAGCTACTATAGTTGTGAAAACCTTACCTAATGGTCATGACCATGGCCATGGCCTTCCCAAGGATGTCTCAAGCCCTATGCAGTAAAAATCACATCAACAATCACCAAAATGATATACAGTAAACGGAAAGGTAAGAAATGATGAAAACAATATAGAGACTCACCAAGACTACAGGACCATCTTTCTTTGCTCGGTAAAGAATCCAAAACCTGAAAATACAAACACAAACTGGTGTTATGGTATATAACAAGTGATTCAACACAGACCTCGACATCTTGTAGTTTTTAAGCCATTTATAGGCAACCAATATTACTCTCTCATTATTTTGATCCATAAATATGCAGATAATAGTTCATACTTCATACCATTTTCCATGTATTAACAATGAGCCATTCCGCCAATAATTGAGAACTATGTTGGCACATTATTCAATCATGATGTTTGGGCCTGCCTAGGCGCACTTCAACTAATTCCACGGGGTATTTGCTACCTCCCACCAGCATAGGTACCGGGCAACTCTATCCACCAAAACCATCACATGGAAAGAAATCACCTAATGATTTTTGCCTCGCTTGGATGTGAACCTCTGACTTCATGGTTCTCAACTCACTTCTTTGATTATTAGGCCACATCCTTGGAAGTTGTTGGCACATTATTATATACTTAAGGTCTATAACGTTTAAGATATCCATTCTGCAATATACCCTCTGACTATTGCTAACTAGTTAAATGCCAATAAAAGGCAAAAGCTTAAGGAAAGGATCAATGATTAAATTCATCAATTATTGCTCACTTATTTTTTATTTAAATGAAGATAAACTACTTCTCATAGAACCAACTCAAACTCAACAGGGAGACAGAGGTAGCAGTGCAACTGAATTTACTCAGCCACCAAAGCACAATTTCACAAATAAAAATTGGAGAATGGGCCTTTCCACCATTAAAGCCCAATGAACACGGGCTGGGACAGTGGACAAATCCTCACAATACAGATGGGCCTTTCCACCATTAAAGCCCAATCAACACGGGCTGGGACAGTGGACAAATCCTCACAATATGGATTTTCAAAGTGGAGTGAAATAGACTAGTAATATTACTACTGTTCTCCCTATTGTATTTGCTTTACATATTTGAATTTTGATATGCTCTACTAGAGCCAAGCGTCCATCAAAAACAACTTCTCTAACTTCAGAATTTAGAGTAAGGTTGCGTACACTAGGGGTGTGCATTGGTCGGTTTGGTTTATCGATTTTTAAAATGCTAAACCAATAAGATATTTTTTTATAAATTTTCGATTTATCGATTTTTGACCCTTAACAATTCGATTTTCAATTTGTCCAATAAGGAAATGCTCATAAAATAAATATAAGACTTTTGCAACATTTTAGCGTGACAAGAAAATAATACAACTTTACAGAATGCTCATAAAATAAAAATAATAGTAATTAACATGAGAAGAACTATACAAGTGCAATACAAATAAAAGAATTTGTTTTTGTAAACTCAAAGTCATTGTGAAGTGTGAATTGAAAGTTAAAAGACAAAGGTAGTAAACTACTCCAGCCTTAAAAAGGTTATCCGTTTACCTAATAACTCAATATTAAAAACCAAAATCGAACTGATAATCCGATAATTTTTTTCTTACAAAACCATTAAAACTATTAACCAATAGCCATAAGTTAATAGCATTTTTCCCAGTTCGATTTATTGGTCAGTTCAGTTTTTGCACACCCCTAACGTACACATCAACCTACAAAGACCCCACTCGTAATATTACACTAGATATTTTGTTGATGTACATGCACAATGATATACACTTAGACATACCATATCCAGTGCAAAAGAAGAACAATAAATCACACAACGAAAGACTCTAATTTCATTCTAGGGCCAACGAACTGAATCAAATAGATTAACAAGGAATCAAATGTCAATCAACCACACTTCAATTTCAAGCCAACCAGGGTCAGCTGGATTAATCATGTAGACCCATTACATTCTACTAATGCCCATTTCATGCAAGAAGGAAATTCAGCTTTTACTCAAAAACCAAAGAAATAAATCAGACAAATTAACAATGAATCAAATGCCATCAACCACACCTCAATTTCAAGGTAATCAGAGTCAGCTATATTAATCATTTACACCCATTACATTCTGCTAATACCCATTTCATGCCAACAAGAAGTAAATTCAGCTTTTACTCAAAGACCAAAGAAATAAATCAGATAGATTAACAAGGAATCAAAACCCTCAGGGGTTGGCCTGGTGGTAATAGACTTGAGCCTTGGGGTTTGCTCCCTTTCAAGGTCTCAAGTTTGAAACCCACTGGGTGCAAACAATTTATGAGGGTCATCGGACTGGGTAAAACCTGAATTAACCGTGGTGCACTTGCGGGACACTCCTTGCTGAGGGTCTGTGCACCCCCGGATTAGTCGGGGGTCTAAGAGACTCGGACACCCAGTGCAAATCAAAAAGAAAAAAAAAAGATTAACAAGGAATCAAATGTCAATCAGTGAATTAACCACACCTCAATTTCAAGCTAGTCAGATCACCAATACAAATCATTCACATCCATTACATTCTATTAATTCCTACTTCATGCCAACAAGAAGGAATTATCTGTATCCAAGGTAACAAAAGACTAGAACCCATTTTATCCCATTCCTTAAGGTTCTCCAATACTACTGTACTATTTTTCTTATAATTATAGTGTACCACCAGCAACAGTTACCAGGTAACTCACACCCTCGAGTGCTATGAGGTTCCCCAATACAGATTCTAATCGAGTCTACTTCTTAGATCTCTGATCCAAAAGCATGACAATATCAAATCCATACTGCTCGTAAAATCAATCAAAAAAAGGAGGGAAATGAAATGACAATAGAAAGGGGCTAGGGTTTGGGGAAATTACCACATGACGGCACACAATCCCTTTCCGGTGGCAGAGTGCCAACCCTTAGGTTGATGTACAGTGATGCCTTTGTAGGTAACGCCATGTCCGTCTCCACCTCCCATCTCTCTCTCTTCTCTTCTCTCCCTTAATCGCGTCTCCCCAAAAAGCTTCAGTGGTTGAATAAACAAGAGCTATTCGGGTTATGGGCCGAATTTTTCAGTTCAAGAGGAGAGAAATGAACAATAAGTCCCTGAAATTTTCAGACAAGTCAATTTTAGTCCATTCATTTTTAGTACATAATTACTTTTGATACTTCTTATAACTCTTTTTTTTAAAAAAAAAATATTTACTACTCCTTCCGTCCAACTTTACTTGGCTCCTTTTGACTTGGCACAGGGATTAAGAAGTAATAAATGATAGGGATAATTTTACCAAATCATCTTTTGAATATAATTAATACAATGTATTGAAAAATATTATAGGGAAAAAACTATAATTAATGACAAGGGTAAATTAGGAACTAATTATAAAATTATCTCTTGATTTCATAAACTGGACAAGTATTGTTGGACATCCTAAAATAGTATAGGGGTCAAGAAGTAAAGATGGACATAGGGAGTAGTAATTTATTTGTTGAAAGCTTATCTAATCCTCATTCATCCTAGTTTGAAGTTTTAGCTCCGCATCAAGGCCATTATCATCAGTATCAATCTTATCATGAAGAAAATTTTTAGACTTTTTATACAAGAACTTGTTCAAAAGTACCATAATGAAAGGAAGATAAGAATTTGTCGATAGGTACTTTGACCAAGTAGGATCGTCCAGTTCCTATAGATACTATCACTAAAATACCCCTAAAGGATGGATAAGATTAAACAGAGCGAAAAGGATTTTACATGAAAAATGATTTTTCCATTAGATGAACTTTCATCAATTCTTTTTTCAGTTTGGTTTTCAAGAGGCGTCAACCATAAAAAATTTTGTCCTCCAAAGATCGATCTAATAATTACTTAAACAAGGTGGTCGCTTCTTTTTTCAAGGTATACTGCTTTGCTCACAGAGTAAGTTAACATAAATCTTTTCGAATATAAGGAGAAAAGTAAAATTATTCACGTGCCATCAACTCCTCGTCTTATTACTTCAATGGCCATAAATTCTACCAACCCAATGTAGTGTATTAAATTTAGGAAATTCAATCTTCGAATTTAAATCAATTTGGTTATAGATTTTGAAACTCATTGTTAAATTTTCATTAATGGAGCTTTGAGTGTAAAATATTATTATTGAATGTACAATAATATATGGGAGTATAAGTTAGTATGGATAGATCACTTTGTGCTTAACTAGACAAGATCTTGGGTCAAGTTTTGAAAATGAAAAAACTTTTAGTAAGAAAATGATTTTTCTTTAATGAGTCTTATATGGTGCAAATTGAATGAGAAGTTAAAAGAAAAGAAACTATAATTACTTAAAAACATTGGACAACATTAAAGGGATCAATATATGTTGCAGTAAGTTAGAGGTTTCGAGTTCGAAACTCTAGGAATAGAATAAATCTAATTCTAAGTGTTGCCCCCATAAATAGGTTCTACTAAACGCGATTTCAAAATTTAATTGAATTTCAGTATAAATATCAAACACTGAGAAGAGAAAAAGAAGTGGACAACATCAAAGGGAGTGCAAGAATTGCTAAAGTGAAAATAGAAAAGTATGTTAAAAGTATTAAAACTTTCCAAACTTGTTATCAATGTATAGTACATTACAATACATAAATAATCTTCATTTCCTACTCTATTTTCTAAACTAAGGAATTCAAGGCATACTTTCAACTAAACTATCACATTGTAAAGGGGAGAAATTAGAAGAAACATGTGTTCCTCTACATGTATCAATAGATGAAATAGCTTCTTCAATTTCATGAACATTATCAAGTTTTTTTCTCAACAAACATAGAATATATTCCATCAATTCATTCTCACAAGGAACTTGCAAAGGGCCATTCACATTTGAACCATACTCTTCTTCAGCCATTTCAAGTAAAACTTTGAAAATTGGATGATTTAGATAGTACAATGGCACAACAAATCTCTTGCCTTCCTTTGTGTACACAACAAATTGACCTTTCTTTCTTTTTCTCCACTTGGCTATAATGTTACTTAACTTCTTAGAAGGACTCTTCATTTGAGTGTCTTTCCTCAATTTCTCAAAATCTTAAAAAACTTTGAAACAACTCAAATGTGCAAATTTCGCGATGAAATCAAGAAAAGAAAGAAATTACGACTTCAGCAATCACTTTTCACGAAAAGTTAACGTGGAATGTGGAACTATCACTGAAAAAGTAAAGTAAGCTTATTCTTGTACTTTAGTTGATTGGAGCGAGTGAAACAAAGAAATTATAACTTTATACAAGTTATAATCACGTCAAGAAGTTGATGATCAGAATTATGGAATTATATGCTCGAGGAATAAGTAAAAGCTATAAGATGCAAGAATTATATATACAATAATTAATGTATGGGAGTATGAAAGTGATATATGATCTATCTACATTGAATTGCGCTATATATCCAATATGGTGAAAGACAAATTCAAGGTATAAATGCAAGTGCAAAAGGCTATGGTTTAGATTTGTCTTGAAGTGGATCTTATTTTTTGTTACAACTAGATAAATGTAGAAACATCCAAATTGGAGGGTCGGAATTTATGATTTACGTGAATTCAGTAATTTTTGTTCAAATTTTATATATGTGTATTAAGAAATTCACTATATTCATAAATATTTGACTATGAATCAAGTTATATTATGTATTAACTCATAAAAACTTATTATAAACTTCAAATTCTGAATCAACATCTGTTAAATTATAACTATCGGTGCTATTGAAATTGTCTTCATGATAAAATTTAGCGTGACTAGATTGCTCATGCGTAGCATGTGGATAAAGAAATTTCTTACTGATTCTATAAGTTTTATTTATAAATTCAGTCATGTGAACGTACCATTTCATGTGAAATAGTGTTCAATAGCTTTTAGTAATATAGTTAATTATTGAAGCTTAGTATAGTATAAGAGACCAACTTTATGGTCGGATCCTTCTTCAAATCTCGCACATAACAAAAGGCAAAAGAACAATGATATAACAATGGAGTTTTATATAATCGATCCTAATTTATTTGGCATTACAACATAATTATTGTGTTGCCATTGTATCCTAGCGTAACTAGTGGATTCATCATGATTATAGAGAACATCTATTAGCTTTTTATTTGGCATAAAGCTAGCTTAAAATGATTAAAAATTAATTTTTGAAATACTGACAATATATAAAACTTAAACACAAATAAAATTTAGACATATAGTAAAATCTTAAAGGTTTTCTTCCCTCTTTTTTCCCGTTAACATGCTTAATTACAAATGTATATACAACATGTCAATATTTTAAAGAATTTAAGTTATATATATATATATATATATACGTTGTATAATTAAGCATATGCAGTAATTAAGTTACTAGAAATCTCATAAGAAAAGAAGAAAAAGCTTCTGATTTACTGTCTTTCTTTATTCAAGTCAGATAGTTGATCGAGAAACACCACCCAAAGATGCTCATAGAGTCGATTAGAAAAGTTTATCCCGCACTCTCTTTTGGTCAATCAACTTATCTCCAACTAGATTTTTGGAATGCACTCCTGGACCTTGTCATTTCTTTCACATTATCAATTAATATTTTCTTACATATAATAATTATCTTTTATACCATCAATACATATTGTCGTGACAAAAAATTTTCTTAGAAAATAAAAATAAGTTAACAAGGTTAAGTTACAATAAAAATGAGCAGCCTTAACCAAAGCAAAAATAAAGTTTGACATGAACAGACAAAGTTGCTTAGTCATACTAGACTACATAATTCAAAAGTTGGCCACCTTTATTTTGGCTGCCTTTCACATACATGCATTACCTCTTAACAACTTTATGTATGCATTTCCCTTTTTAAAATAAATTAAATTATAATAATGATGATTATAATAATAAATAATCCAATTTGCATGCAGTAAAAAAGTATGTCCACAATTGTCAAACCTTATTAGAGCATGTGATTGAAATAAAGAATTTGACTAGAACTAATAATATATACGCTACAACAAATAAAGAATTTAATGTGTGACATTATAATTATCGTTAGATTATATTTAACGATAAAAAAAATAAGTATGGTATTTATAATCAACGTCACTTTAAATAAATGTCAAATGCTTTAACAATTCTAGATACAATAACACTAACTCAATCATCGCTAAATATTTTCATGACCATAAATATTATTGCCTCTAAACGAAAAACATATTGTTGCTAAATAAATTCTTTTATTGTTACGTTATTTTGATTCAAATAATATATTTTTAACTCATATATTAAAGCTCGTCACAATATACTTAATTTGTACTTTATTGGTGGAACGATATCTATTAGAAAATTAAATAATACGTATAATATTCAAACCTCAATAAGCAAAAAAAAGTATGATGTAAATTTTGAAAATCAAAATTTTGAATTTGACTTGGAAACAACCTCTATCAGAAATGCAAAATAAGGGTAAGGTTGCGTACAATCGACCTTTGTGGTTGGGCCGTTCTCCTTAACTTGCGTATAGCGGGATCTTTAGTGCACTGAATTCGCATGAAAACAAAATAGACATGTATATATGTTGGCTTTTCTTGCGTCATCCTAATTACATCACATATAATCGTCAATTATGAGCTAACTAGTCAAAATAACTTTTTTTTTCCTTTGATTTTTTTAAGTGAAATGAGACATATCATTAAGAACACAACAAAATGCCACTAAGGTTGTGGATCTAGTGGATTCTATAATATTCAAAGTTGTAACCTTCTTTATATCCTTGTAAAATAAAAAATAAAAAAGGTTGTTGAAGAATCATTTCATAGCCACATCCTAATTAAAATGCTTTTTGGCAACTTTTGAATATTCTATTTATATTTATCAACTCACTATAAGAGTCAAGTTGCAAGTATTACCACCTAAGACTTGGAGTCATCACTAATCAAATGATTTTTGAATAATAATATTATGTTCTTGAATTTTTAGATTTTTTAATGACAAGGAAAATTTATAGTTGTTATCTTTTGGGTGTGTACAAGTACGATTTTCGCTCCTATGCAATAGCTCACAAGCCACATAAGAGAGGTAACGCGCACTAGGCAAGCCTGGTGAAACGAGTTCAGCCCAGAAGGCAAATTCATTGCTTTCGCTGATAAGAGATTTTGAACTTAAGACTTCCAACATGATCAAAGTCCAAACTCAAATTATAAACGAAATATGTGTACCCTTTTAGGTGAAGTAATTAATCAAGTAATTGAACTTACAAGAGATAAAATATTTCTACATTGTTGATCTTGAAAAAAAAGGGCCATACATGAGGGACATGTAATATATAGTATGATTAATTAATACTCTTTCTATTTAATTCTATTTATCCAATTTAAAAAATAAAGAAATCATCAATCGCTTAGTTCCTAATATTTATTATTAACTATAGTCATTAATTTTTCAACGTATTTTTCAAAATAGTAAATTTATTATATTCAAATGATTGTATAGTAAAACAGTCATTCTATTTATTATTACAGGACAAATAAAAATAGACGATCGAAGTAAATAATATTTCATCTTGACAGATTAAAATTTTAATTGAGATGATCATACGATTAAAAAAAAAAGAAAAAAACACATGTTGTATGGCCTTTTATTTTGAGTTTATTTTCCAATTTCCACAATTATTCAAAACAAGATCATTTAATTTAGATTGGTTTAAGTAGTTTCCTAGAAAGAGAAAAATTAGCCAACAAACATATATATACACATTAATTCAAATATATATAGCTTACTTTTCCAAGAGTCATGTTGATTATGCTTTTCTAAATAGTGAAATTTCCTTGAAAATTATGATAAAAGAAAAAGAAATTAACATATATCTTCCTAAAAGTGGAATTCAGAGGTTTCTTTGCAGCTTCATTTGTACTTTAAGAAAATTTTCTTTAATTTCAGTGCCAAGGGAATATTCCATACTTCTCAAAAATTATGTACCAAGAGAAAATTATTAAATTAATTTCTTATTTTATTTTCTACTAGAGTTTAATTATGCATTTGATCATAATTTATTGTAAAATTTGAGAAAAGTAATTCAAAGTGAAAAAAAATATTATTTGAAAATTAGTTGTGTTTTGTTAGGAATACAAATTGGATTTTTTTTTCTTCTTGTGACCAAAATCTATGAAGAAAAAGATCAACGTCCCCACCCCTACTCGATTTTTATCTTCTTTGTAATTTGTATCATGTATCATGATTCAATCAAAATTTCTCGAGTTTTTCTAATTTGTAACTTCACCCCCTCAACACACAAACATGTGTTTTGAGCTCTTTTTTTTCCGTTTATTCACTACAAGACTATATTATATAATATAACTCAATAATAACCATCAACATTATGTGATGTACGTGATGAATAATAGCTAATATTTCTTCATCTTTAATCAGACAATTCAGCTTAGATCCTTAGATATGAAAAAATTAAAACTCTTGGTGAGGAATGCTCTACCCCCATCACATCGCCCCTCCTTTAATAGACCTTAAACGAGATAAATCCTAATTAATCAAAATCTCAATATAAATATATCAACACCAGGTGAAAAAACAACAACCAAAAAAATAATACTAAAAAGTGTGAGAATCAAATGAATCTTGAATATACTCATCACCACACATTGCTTATTCCTTGTAAATTACTAGGCATGTAATAATAGACAAAATGTGGGGTCTAGTCAAACTTTAAAGATGCCACTTTATTTTTTCCTTATAAAAAGAAGCATAGTGTAGAAGAAAATCATCCAATTACTACAAGAAAATAATATATCATGGAAAGTGAGTTAGTAGTAGAAGAAATGAAGAATATTAGTACAAATTCTTTAACACCATCTCCTCATGATTCTAATAATATTATTCCCAAAACACCAAGAAGTCCATTTTCTACAAAAATATTAATGAGTCCACTAGCAAGTCCTATGAAGAAAGCTTTAACATATATGGAAGAAATTGGTCATCTCACAAAGCTTCATGATACACAAGATGCTTGGCTTCCAATTACTGAATCAAGAAGTGGAAATGCATATTATGCTGCATTTCATACACTTTCTTCTGGGATTGGAGTCCAAGCTCTTCTTCTTCCTCTTGCTTTTATTACACTTGGATGGTATATGTCTAACAATCTTCATCAAATCTTGTTATTTACTCTTGTTTGAAAAATGATATCATCTTTCCGAAACAACCTCTCTATCTCTATGAGGTAGTGGTAAGGTTTGCGTACATTTTACCTTCCCCAGACCCACTTGTGGGATTTCACTGAATATGTTATTGTTGTTGTTACCTTTCTACCCTCATATTGTAGTGATAAGGTTTGTGTACGGTGTTTCTTTAATTTATCGCTACAGGTAAATTAAAAGAAATAAAGAACATATTGTTTGGTATGATAGATGTTATTTTTTGAAAAAAGACTTAATTTTTAAGATTTTATTTTGGTGTTTGGTGAAGAGAATGGAAAATATTATTCAAGAAAAAACATTTATTAAGGATTGATAATGATATTAGTAAAGGGGAAATGTTTTTTATGAATATTTTCAGTACTAGAAAGTGATATAATAGTATATCTATGCAAGTGTGTATAAAATTAAGCAGTGATATAAAGTCGAGAGTTGAGATAATTTTCAAAGAAAATAACTGATATTTTTTAAAAGTATTTTTGGTGGTGTAAAATATTTTTCATCACTTCTTTTTATTTTTGTATTTTTTCAAATTTCTTATGAAAAATCATTGTTTTAAGACAAGAGTCTATGAAATATAATTACCAATCTACCCCATAAAAGTCTGTGTAAACTTCATTCTTTTCTAACTCCACTTGTGAAACTATACAGATTATATGCAAGTGTTTGTCAAAGCAATGATATGAAATTCGAGTTGAGATAATTTTGAAGAAAAATGAGTAATATTTTTCATTATAGCTTTTTACTCTTGTATTTTTTCGAATCTGTTATGAAAAAAATAATTTTCTTGATCTAGCCCATAAAAGTAGAGTTAAGTTTATGTAAACTCCATCCTCCCCCGATTTCGCCTGTGAAATTATACTGACTAGCTTTGTGTTTTGTTACCTTAATTGTAGGATATGGGGGATAATAAGCCTATCATTAGTATTTATGTGGCAATTATACACACTTTGGTTACTCATCCAACTTCATGAATCTGCTCCTGGCATGCGCTATAGCCGCTATCTTCGTCTCTCTATGACTGCCTTTGGTAAGCATAACAATTATTCCTCCGGCTACGCGATGTAGTATGTGAACTTGTATTATGCCTTACGGAGTTTATCAAATGTTGTGTAGGTGAAAAACTGGGGAAGATTTTGGCCCTATTTCCAACAATGTACCTATCAGGTGGTACTTGTGTTACACTTATTATGATTGGAGGAAGCACTATGAAGATTTTCTTCCAAACTGTTTGTGCTTCAAACAGTCATATTATCAATCTAAGTACCATAGAGTGGTACATTGTGTTCACTGTTTCAGCCATAGTTCTTGCTCAACTCCCTAATTTAAACGCCATAGCTGGAATTTCTCTCGTCGGTTCGATCTCCGCTGTGACCTATTGTACCTTGACATGGGTAATTTCTGTCATCAAAGAAAGGCCAGAAGGTGTTTCATTTGAACCTGTTGAAAGTAAATCTGATGTTGCAAGAATTTGTAGCATCTTGAATGCTCTTGGTATGATAGCTTTTGCATTCAGGGGCCATAATCTTGTCCTTGAGATACAGGTTTGTTAATTAACTAGCCAATATTACAATTTCAACTTGTTATATGTTATAAAAGTGCTGTTTTTTAAACAATGGTTGATTGTGTCACAGGGTACAATGCCTTCTAGCTTAAAGAATCCATCTCATGTGCCAATGTGGAAAGGAGTCAAGTTCTCATATTCTATCATTGCTATGTGTTTGTTTCCATTGGCAATTGGAGGCTACTGGGCTTATGGAAACCTGGTAAGATCTTTCACATTTTGGATTGTTTACACTAGATAGCCACTTTTTGTGGTCTTGTATTTAAAATTTGGCCACTTTTTCAAACTTAAACCCAAAATGTCTTGCATAAAGGAGTTCCCCAATAGTACCATTTTCGGACGTAATACCACTGGTCTAATTTTGAAAGAGTGACCAACTTCTAAAACAGGACCACAAAAGTGGTTATTTGAGTCATTTGATCAACATTTCAAAGAAAGAAGAGAAGTTGGGCATTAATTTTTTTTTTTTTTGGGTCATCACAGATGCCAAATGGAGGGATATTGAGTGCATTGGACAAGTACCATGGAGAAGACACTTCAAAAGCAATTCTAGGGATAACAAGTTTACTAGTGGTAGTCCATTGCCTTACCTCATTCCAAATCTATGCAATGCCAGTTTTTGACAATTGGGAGTTTAGGTACACCAGCAACAAGAAGAAACCATGCCCGTGGTGG
Source organism: Solanum aculeatissimum (assembly GCA_038996855.1). NCBI lineage: Eukaryota > Viridiplantae > Streptophyta > Magnoliopsida > Solanales > Solanaceae > Solanum > Solanum aculeatissimum. Next base: position 3,977 of record JBCEWC010008160.1, on the reverse strand, counting down.
CTTAGAACAGGATTGAGGGTATTCTTTGGATGCTTAGCATTTTTCATATCAGTGGCACTCCCCTTTTTGCCAAGTTTGGCTGGGCTCATTGGTGGCATTGCTCTGCCTGTTACATTGGCATATCCTTGTCTAATGTGGATAATGATCAAGAAACCTAAGAAATTTAGTCCAAGTTGGTTTGTTAACTGGTTACTTGGACTTTTGGGATTGGTTCTAAGTGTTCTTTTGGTATTTGGTGCAATATGGACAATAGCAACTCAAGGTATGGTTGTGCATTTCTTCAAGACCCAATGAATATCAAAAAGGTTCGGGCAGTCGATAAAATCTAAGGGAGAAAAAGAACCTTAACAGCAGCCAGCCAACAGGATGTGCAAGTTGAAGCCTCTTCATGAGCTCTGTAAATATAAAAGCATACAAGCACTTATATCTTGTTGGCAATTTCAATGATGTAGTTTGTAAAAATCCTAATGCCTGTTAAGGAAAACAAAGTGCAGTCATCAAAGACCAATATTCTTCATGATTTGGGAACAATTGGTCCTTGTGGTTAGCAGTTAGCACCAAATGTTGACAGAACAATAGCCTTCCATTGCAGCGATAAAATTTGAGACTAAATAGAGATTTAAGTATGAAGGTACACGAAAATTACATTTTAGGACTGAGGCTAAACTTACATGAAGCTTTACCATCAAGCCCAAACACCTATGAAGTATACAACCAAAATAACAGCTCTGATGTCAAACGATCTCAATATCTGCACCATTTAACCAGCTTACCTCCACTTCAATTACTTGTATCGAAAGAAATTCATAAAAGGGAAAAAAATAGAATTATAAGTTGAGATTTCAAATTAAAAAATTGGCTGAGCTTAGTAAAAAGATTCTCCATCCTGCACTTCTACATTGATAATGGAAGAAGCATTCTTCGCTTCTTCTTCCTGGCTTCCGTAACTTGCTTTGCAATTGTCACGCATACAAGCAATAGCAAGCTAACACTTACTAAGATAAATGCAAGCTTTAGATGTGTGAAGTACAATGAAACTACAGAGAAAACCAGGAGTGCCAAAATAACCAGTTCACATATTACAAAAATGACAACATCCGCCCTGCATCAAGGCAAGAGAAAGAAATAAGAAAAAAGGAAGGCTCAGAACAACAAATAGTCAGAAGTTGCAATGATATTATGCACTCAACTGTCAAGGAAAGGATAAAATCAGCTAGCATGCTATTAGTTCTTCAACAAGAGTAAGTTGCGGAAAAAGTTATCCACGAAAATCTAAGCAGCTCTGGGACCAAGAGCAGAGATGTAATTCATCTATTCTTCAACATTGTAAAAAAGATCTGAGGTGATCATTTCTTTTTTTTGATAAATCAAGTGATATTAATAACCGCATCAAGAAGATGCAAGGTGATCATTTCTCCATTCTACCATTTGCTTTCTTCACATTAATCCCAAGGTGTTACATTGATTTAAAGATTCAACTGTAATTGTTCCGAATTTGGACATTTCACCTTCCTCTTTTTAGTGGCCATGCAATAATTTAGTGCTACAAAATTCTACTAGGTGCAGAGAAGTGAGTTGAAAAGGCAGAGTAAGAATTGATGATTCCCACGTTTTATTTCTAGCTGAGATATTAAGTCCATATGTAACATTCAATCAAGTACTCTGTTAGTAAGAATTAAGAATTCCTATATTTCATTTCAAGCTAACCTGTAAGTTCATATCTAAAATTCAATCACATAATCTTTTCATAGTGAATTTTGAAACTAAATGACTATTTCGCTTAAGCTTTGTCAGTGTAAGCATTTCCAAATCAATATAGCCAGATGAAACTTTTTCCACAAATAATTCTTCCATTATATTTGATAAACTCAGCATTACTTCAATAATTTAACCTAAACTTTGACAAACACAAATTTCCTAATAATACCAACAACAAAATAAAAACTAGACTTTCAAAAGCACAGATTGATTGATAGCAGGAACAACCCCGAAATAATAATTCATTTTTCTTTATCATGCATTGTCCCGGCAAGCTACAGTGCACCTCTACTAATTTCACAGGAATCTTGCCAGAAACAGGTACCAAGTTATAACAGATGGGAAGAAATACACGTCTCTGCTCTGCTGGTAATTTAAACCTGAGAGCTCATGATTCTCAAGCCAAAATGATAATTCATTTTGTTATAACATGGTGTCCGGGCCAGCTATAGTGCATTTCTACTAATTTTACGGGAATCTTGCCAGAAACAGGTACCAGGCTATAACGGACAGAAAGAAACACAAATCTCTGCTACTAATTTAAACCTGAGACCTCCTGATTCTCAAGCCGAAAGGATAAATCCTAAACCAAATCTACATTTAGTACCAAGAGTGTGATCCGGTGGTCAATAAAGTGTGTGAGAACCATAAGGTCTCGAGTTCAAATCCAACAAAAAAATACTAGGTGATTTCTTCCCATTTGTACTAGCTTTGGTGGATTGAATTGCCTCATATCTGTTATCTGTTGCTGGTGGGAGGTAGGTGCACGCAAGCAGCCACGGACACGATGGTTAACAAAAGTTCCAAATTTAGCATTCATTCACTGATTAAAATCCTGGATCTGGCTCTGAAATTACTAAATATAAATTTTCAATAAAATCATTACAGAGGCGATAAATGAATTGACAAAATACCTTGAAGCTGTAGGTGTGAGATTAGAGGTGGAGGAGAAGAAAGAGACGGAAGCCCAATCGTGCTTTGATCGAATCTGATACTCTCTCAGCTGCTCCGCCAAATTCGATCGCGTTATCATGATTCCGATTTCCTAATCTATCAAATGCAATTCTATCTGAATTTTGTGTATCTGCAGATCGTTGTACTCGTTAACGGCGGAGATTGTGTGACCGCCGTTCCTCCCGGCGACGGAATGACGCCCGCCGACGGAAGGAATTTTGACTTAACTAGGAAAACAGAATCCGAAACCAGTTAATTTCCTTTGGGATATTGTAAATTTCGCATTTTCGTCCCTAAACTATTTTTAAGATATTACTATTTTTCTTTTTTTTGGCAAATATGGTTGTGTAAATTATTTTTCACACACACAAAAAAAAAACACATTTATAAAACAAAATAAATTGTAACAAATTATTGTCAAAAGAAAATAAATTTTTAAATGACCTTTTGTTGCAATAATATAAAATTTATTTACACATATTTGTTATCATTTACTTAGTTTATTGCTTAAGCTCAAAAGTAAATTAGTAGTTACAACTTCATTAGTTATTCAAACCTGTCATTAAGTCCGTTTGTTTTTTATATTTGAATTTCAAAAAAATAAAAAAAGTGTTTTTTTTTTTACACTATAAACACTTAATAAGTTTAAAGAATTCTTAATATTTAAGATATATAATAATAATAATATCACTAAGATATATAGTTAAAAGATTTCATAGAAATAGTAGTTTATCAATTTTATCCATTCACTGTTATCGTTATCAACCACTGTTATCAACTATTATTGTCCTCTCCTATTATTATCAACTATCTTTATCCACGACTTATTGATGATCACTACAATCAACCATCACTATCAACAACATTTCTACAAGCTTTTATCCACAACGATGCCCATAGCTAACAACCGAACGTTTCCCATAATTGACACCGACAATCACCATCGCTAGCTATTACCTCAACCAACATAATTTTTAATATTATATTAAATTTTAAATTGGTGGTCTTAAATTAGAAGGTAAGATTTTAAAATTTTGTGCTCTTAAATTAAAGATATGTCAGATATATCAAAATATGATTTTAAGCTTGCCATATAGAAAATATGAAGCTAAGGGATTGTTAAAAAAGAAAAAATATTTGTTTTGAAACATACCAAAAAAAGAAAAATATGACAAATAAATATGGAAATGTTATAAAACTGAATCTCAAATTAACTAGAATTTAAGGCGGAACAACAAAAATAGAAGAAGAGGAAGAGGAGATTT